>JAIPRN010002977.1:0-25132 GCA_025469175.1 Geopemphigus sp. TES_GeoC_2020 | reverse complement strand
TTTTATTTTTTATTTACAATCTGTTACATAAATTGAACAATAAGTAAAATAGATAAGTGAATAATAGGCTTGGAGAATGGACAGATTTAAGAAGCCTTCCAGTGAAGACATTTAGTCAGCTGTTTATATACATTTTTTTTTTTATGAGTTTAGTAATTAACTAAATTAATAGGTCCCGCACGCCTTTTTAGTCTTTTTCTAGAATTGTCGGGTATGTTTACCGATCCAAGTCCTTTGATTAGGTGATTAACGTGATTTTTAGCAGATAAGTTAAATCGTCTATAAAACGTTCTAGCTACATCGCAGACGGTTGAGATGGCAAGATCGTTATGTAGGGTCTGGTTGGATACGTAAAAAGGTGCTTTGGTTATAGCTCGGAGTGTTTTGGATTGGAAGCGTTGAATACGGTTAGTGTTTGAAATTTTTGCAGGGCCCCATAATTGGATTCCGTACGTCCACATTGGTTTAAGATTGTCGTCGTAATGGTTGCAAGGCCAGATTAAAGTACACGGATCAAGGACAAAAAGGGCCTAGAAACGGACGATAGTACCGATATGTCGATAAATATCCACATGTATGATAATGGATATAAATTGTTTAAGGACAGGACACGGACTAAGCTGAGAGCCCCTATGCGGCATGGACACTGGTGGTAGTTTGGGATGTGTATCCTGGTTTTTTGGTTAAACGCGGTCCACCGATAGCCGGCGTGGTGGCTAGAATACCGGAAGTCAAGCTCAGTAAAAGAGTGACCCGGGTCGACTCACCAACGTGAACCATATATAAACCTAGTCGGTACCACGGGAGCCCCACGGAGCGCTGTGTCGCGCTGTAGATTCGATTCGTCGACTCGGTCCGATCCGGACCACTTTAGGCCGAAGTGCCTACTACGGCTGCAACGTGGTAGTGGTGGGACAGGCGCAAGATAGTGGAACGCTTAAACCATTTCGCCCAGCGGGGTGGGGGTGGGGGACCGGGTACCGAACGACGTCCCGGTTCCAGAATAGGGTACGGATCGCTATGAGTAGTTTCGGTGCTAGTGGTCGATGCTGACGACGCTTGACTTCGGTCGTGAGCCACGGCGCACCTTGAATAGCGCCAAGCGCTAATATAAGGTGCGCCGAGGTAAAGGAGCTTGCCACACAAACGGTTTTCGGTCCGTAAGACGAAAAATACGCGAACGCGAAACGCGTTAAAAATAACCGTGTAAATATATATACGCGCGTCGCGCGAACAAAATAGCCACGCAACCGGACGATTTCGGTACGCATTTCTTAAAGTCGGCTTTCGTAGCCGAACGTTGTACGCGCAAAAAAAGCGATATAAACAAAGGTCGCGTATTACCCGTATTACTCTTAAACGCCGGCTTCTTTTTTTTTTAATAAAACTCCCGCGACGGATAAATAAATATTTATTTCGACGTTACTCCGATACCGTGTACTAATATATATATATATAATAATTAATCGTATTTCCAATAGCGATAACTTCAAAAACTTGGAAAATCTTGTCTCGGATAACTCGAACTATTCGGAAACTTGTAATACACACACACACACACATATAATAATCGTCTGCGAGATACACTTAAAAAGTTTAAGGGAACTTTAATTTAACCTCGAAAAAATACCGCGACGGCTCTAGTACGTATTGTTTTTTTTTTTTAGTATATTCTTATCCGAAATATATATATATACGCTTATAATTCGCCGCCGGTCCATGTCCGCGAATAAACTTACGTCGTACTTAATTGAGTTCGGTTCGAAGGTATTTTTTTTTTTTGAAAAATACGATTTCACTCTTGTTGTGTAATTTTAAAATTTATTTCCGACAAATATACGTATTACGCGTGACTTTTATAACGATACATATATATATACACGCTGTTTAAAACTTTTTTTATCGGAAATTGAATTTATTTTTAAAAACGTTCGTAAAACGAAAAACTGAATATTCATTTTCGTTATATTTTCTCCTCGGCATTATTAATTCGTTTATCGTTTTAACGAGAAAAATATAATAAACGTACCTCTACGTCGCGTAATTATTACATTTTTAATATTCGTCGAATTCGAAGAATCGAATATTATACGTCTCCATATAAATCGTAATTTATTTAAAGATCGAACGAAACCCGACAGACTGGATTCCCTATAAATGATATATACGTAATCTTTTCGGACCTTAAAAAAAACGACGCGATTTTTCGGTTTTTATCCGTTTCGAGCTATTATATATTTCGACGGAATTTCAAATATATCCACCAACCAGCCAGCTCCTCTAAAAGTTCTAAAAGCAAAAAATGCCCGTAGGCGTTACAACTATCGATCGCTTTCCAGTTTTTAATTAATTCCGTCGTATTCGTAATTTGCTATTATATAAATATATTACCGTTCGTCGAGTAATTATTAGGCACTTAATAAAATAATATTATTTCGTACCGTATAAATTCCGATTGTTTTATATATATATATATATAAAATGTAAGGCGATATCGTAATTCCTATCAATTAGAATTTAACGATTACAATTTTACTATTTGTGGAAATAATAATAATAATAAAACGCCGGTGGCGTGTTTTGCCCGCTGGCGCGACGTTATTATAATTATGTTGTTTGTCAAACGTAGCGTTTTTTTTTTTTTTTGGTCCCGTCGTAAATATTCGCGTCGTTATCAAACGTACTTATTGTGTCACGTAACCCGAACGGTAATATTATTCGCGAACGAACGAAAAAACAACGCCGTACGAAGAAACGTACACGCGCGCGTAAGTAATTACTCGGCGAAAAAACCCGGTACGTTTTTTTTTTTTTTGTTTGTTCGCGATTCCGACAAATTCCCGTCACTTACGTCGTGTACAGCCCCGCGACACGGTTAAAAAAGAAGCCCTCCCCCAATTACCTGTTCCCGAAGTATCTCGTGCGTAATTTTAGATTCTCGGCGGGACTAGAGTCGGAATGAGCTATCGATTTCTCGTTTTTATAGTTTTAACGTTCGGTGCGTTAAAACGTTTTAATATTCTCGGCCGGGCGTTGGTTTAAAGGATAACCGTTTCGAACGTCAGTACCACGGCGAACTCGACGTAACTTCCGAAAAACTCGTCACCACCGGACGCATTTCGTTGAAACCAATTCCGAGGGGGTCAACTAACCGATCCTCGGCGTGCCCCTGTTTTTATCTGGTTCGTTTTCACCGTCTTACACGTAATCGGTGAAACCGTTCCGATTCGGCCTTTGCGACACTATAACGGACGATTCCGGTGAAACGACCGTCGTACGGTCGACGACGGGCGCCCAATATTCCGCGATCACGGTCGCTGAGGAAATACGCCCCGAATTGCGTTCCGTTCCGGCACCCCGAATGGTCCGCCGACAACGGTACGACAAAGTAGGAAATCGTAGCCGACGTATCCGACGCGCGAAATCGAAGCGAACAAAGTTGACGGACTATTTGACCAACGGCAAACGTAATTGAAACGTACGAAAATAATATATATATAAACGAATGTGTGTTCAAAAAGTAACGGAAATTTATTAAATTTACACGAGTTTGGAAAGTCAGATTTTCGAAAATTTTTTTTTCATTGTGTCGGCACACGTGCCCTCGAAATATGACGAGATTTTCGTTTTATTTCGTTTTTACGCAAAATTTAATACAAATTCTTTGATCCATTTTTTTTGTAATATACAAAAATCGCCGAGCTCGTAAAAAACAAAAAAATTTTTAGCGGCTGCCACGTAAAAAGTAAACAACGAACACGGCCGGGAATGTTATCGTACTTCGGGGGCGTGCGTACCGGTAATAATAATAATGTTTCGACAATCGGACTGTCCAAACCCGCGAAATTCCAAAATTTTCCGTTACCTATTGAACACGCCTCGTGTGTACGCGACGGTCGATTGTTACGCGCCGTTCGAAATCGTAAGCGAATTTCGGCGTATTACCGACGACGCGGCGTTAACGCGTTTACGGTTGTTCGCGCGATTCAAGCCCGTTGTGTTTCGACGAGCGAATCCGAACGTAAATACTTAAATATATTCGGCGAACCGGCTAACGAAACGTAATGAAACGACGCGATTCGTGAGCGCTCTCGCACAACGGGGACTACGCCGTTCAGCGCGTCGGCGGAAAGCGAAGCGACCGTGGCCACTGACGCGTACGTTACACGAGTTTTCGGCAATCGATACGTTTTACTGGAACACCCATAGTTATCTTGTTAGAGAAGAGTACCGGTCGCGTTTCACGCGTCCCACACACCCCTGTTTGGTGTACCAAATGCTATAGTTCTCGCACGGGAATCCGTACGCAATCGTTTATACCGTTGTCGCGTTAATTCCAAAAGAACTCGCGTCCGACGAATCGATAACAGCTACGCGAATAACACGGCCGGTGTATGAAGAAATACCGGCGGCTTTTCGTCGTTTGGAGATTATCGTATTCGCGTACGACGCGACGTTTTCTCATTTTGGCCGTGACGCAAATGAAACCGTTGTCTCGTAATTACTGCTCTTCGAATTCTCTACTCCCCCCAACACCCACCCACCTGCGGACTCGTCGTTACGGCCATCGGTATTAGGATTTCGCGCATATTTCGGCCAATAGGAACGTTGAGTTTATTCGTCGGACGGACATATATAAATGTTTAATATATTAACGAATATTATAAAGCGAACGTAAAATGGCCGAATGAAAACGGCTATGGGAACGACCTTTTAATCGAAATATCTAAAAGCGTACATTCCACACGGCGAACATCGGCTGGGTTTGCACCATTTCTTTTGGCTTTAACACGTTCATTAGGTATACACGTGTACGGGAATAAAGCGCGAGTATTTAATCCGCGATTAAAGCGACTAAGTACGCGCGTATAATAATATATGTACGCAGCTCGTGTAGCCGGCTCCGAAAATGTTTAGCGTAATATTCCGTCGTTTCCTTTGTAGAGGTTCCAATCAAATTAGCCGAGGTCGACTTGACTTCGCGCGGTGTTTTTTTTTTCTTTTAATAACATCGTCTACCCGTATGGAAAACTCGCGTTATTGGAAAGAATCGGTATAATAAACTCGTTTATACGGATTCCTTTTAGAAATAATACCGGGAATTTCTATAAAAGATTTCGTTATTTCTATAAAAAATGTAAATAACTTAATCGGCGGTGGCTCATTCGCCGGTCTCGATACCACATTTCCTTCCGTGAACCCGACCGCGGTAATTATTAAAAAAAAAAAAGCGTTGTGTTTTGGTCGTATTTCCGTTTTCAAGTCGACGCCTATAATTCTATATTTCGATAGTAATCACGGTAAATAAACGGAATCGATAATAAAAACGTAACAACCGCTTTACGACGGGAAAACATATCGTAAGAATCGTCGAAATTTCAGAAAAATATTTGTTTTACCCACATCGACGCTCGCGAACGACAAACGACGGTCGTTCAATAGACACTCGGACGTTTTTGAATAACTTTCCGATTATATTTCTAAACGATTAGCGCTATTCGTTTTCGAAATAAAATAAAATATCGTTATTTCGTATTTTTTCTTTCTTTTTTTTTGGGGGGGGGAGGATAGCTCTTAGGAAAAAACGTACAATTTTAATTCTCTGTGCCCGTTAGTTAAATGGTCTAACGGCGACGGCCAAAATATTACGCGTCGAAAAAAATAGGACTTTACGTGGGACGCTCGGTATATACCGTATATTTTTTTTTATCCGTGTCCGGTGGAGCTCGCTAAGTTGAAATAATGCGAAGGGCGAGAACTTTTTTCGGTCTTCCTAATTATAATAATAACTTGTAATAAATAACGCGTAAGTACGTTACGCGGCTATTATACGTTATATTTATAGAACTGAAAGTAAAATATCCGAAATAATATTAAACGTCGAAACGTTATTATATTTATTGAAAATAAGTCGCGTTACGTTTCACACGTCATATTAAAAAGTTTCGATAGGTAAAATGACCTTCGGAATGTATTCTAATAATAGAATATAAATCGACGACTGCTTTTCACTTGGCCGTGATTTTCGCGTAATCGTATTTTATAGAAAGTTCGATTATTTTTAGATTCCGAGTAGAACGCGTCGTGAAGCTAGCGATTTCGAAATTACGCTTCTTTTTATCTTTGAAAACTTTTTTGACTCAAATATATACACTAGACGATTCAGGCGTATGGTTTTTCTTGATCAATTTAAAATCGGTAACGGTTGTAGACGGTAGTTTGTTTGTTTGTTTTTTTGATACACAATAAATTGTGTATCAAATAAATAAATTGACAAATAACTCGGAAAACGACGATCCGCTTAGTTCGAGCGTCGATATTTGTATCGTTCACGTTTTTATACGCACAAGCGGTCGAATGTTCGAAAAACAGTTTTTTCGTTATTGTGTACGCGAACGGACGTTATTTCGAATATTGAAATATTCGACGAGACTTTTCGGTCGTTTATGAAATAAAAAACCGACACCGTTTACTTCGTACGGTCGGTAATAATTGTTTTTGGATAACCCGGAAACAAAAATTATCGTCGGAAATACTACGTCATTTCGAATTCGTTAACCGTGTCCGAACAGACGTTCGCGAACGAGTCTACGATAGGATGTCCGGATGTACGCTAAATGGACGCGATCGAAAAATCAACCGGCGATTACGCCGCTCAATTGAAATCGCGAACTATAGCGTGAGCGCGTCATTAACGTTGCGGGCGTGTAAATGGTATTCGATAACGTAAGATTACTAAATGGGGTTTCGCCGTATGCGTGTTTTAAACGGACAAACAAAAAACACGCTTCCGCGCGAAATAATTTTGCCAACATTGAACGCGAAAACAACCGTAAAAGATTCCTCCACGACATTATCGTTACGTTCGTTTCGACAATTACGCTAAAAACGTGTAATCGTACCGAATACAAAAAAAACCAACGCCTCCTCCGTCCGGCACGAAATTCCGCCTCGCGGAAATACAATTCGTCCACGCGTACGTTCGTGCAGCTAAATGGCATAACCGACGCGCCGGCCGATCATTCGTTTCGGGTAACGATTGGTTTTTTAATTTCGCGATATATATATATATATATTACGATATTCGCGTATTTTGTGTACGGAAAACGAAATTGTTAAAACGATACTTTGGCGAAATAATAATGACGCCGAAACGGCACGACAAATCGAACGTTACCGAGCGTAGGCCTGGTTAGTCGACGACGAATAAACTACCGAAACGTTTCCGACGGTCCGAAGGAAATTATCGAATTATAGTTTTCAATTATGTTTTTCATTTTCACAATCCGCCGACACATGTGTGTATATCGAACGATAAACGAATTTGATGTCGCGAATGGACGGATTAAAGAATCATCCCGTTAGACACGGACGTCAGCGCCAGTTTCGCGGTTTAATATTTCCATTTTTTTGATATATACGTTTAACAGTTCACGACGACAACGCCGCCGCCGCCTTTTTAGTAATTTTTTTGAAGGGATATTTATAGCGAGTTCTTTTACGAGGGGACGTTTGTCGTTTTCGGGACGAAAACCATTTGGTGACGGCGTTTTGGCTACATCATGGAACGGGCGTGGGAGATCATTATGGAGAGCGTTAACGGCGCGCGCGTACGGAGGGACGGTTATTGGCCGTAAGTACGGGAGGATTTTTGGATCGACCGACGTCGGCGAATCGGATTTGTTATCCGACGCGCCAGTTTTCGTAATCGTTCGTTCGATTATTTATTAACGTTATTATCGTCGACTCGACCCCGAGAATAGACGCGGTATATACATATTCGCGTTTGTGAAATGAATAGTCACGCCGTACACGCCAACGGCACGAACGCCACGCCAGACGATAAAACGGACGATACATTTCGTTTCAAACGTCTACTGGCAACGCGCGACGTTATATACACGCGTGTATGTACCAAACGCGCGTACCCGGCCGAAGAGATATGAATCGTCTTTGAGTGCACGACACGGGCCAACTGGCTTCGGCCTGTCAAAATAACAAACGGCCGTATATCACGAATAATATCGTCCACGATAATGACAACCAACCTTTTTTTGTTTCGTCGCAATGCCACTGGACGCGTCGCATCATTCGTCTTATACGCGTTCGGCCGACGACGAAGTTTCAATCGTTGTACTTACACTGGAAAAAAAATGAACCGTCGTTGTACGGAGGTAGAGAGAATTATTGTCGCGTACAAAGGCCGAATAAATAACGATGCCCGGTAAAACGTAAAAAAATTAAACGCAACGTTTCGTCACGTTCCGAGTTTCGTTATATCGACCGTACCCCATAAGTAACGCTGACGATAACTCGACTTTAATTCGCGTACGATTGTTACGACGAGTCATTCGAACCCTCCCCACCCGTAAGTTTTACCCGAAACCGAACGTTTAAAAAAAAAAACATATACCGTTTAGTATACCGTAACTCGGGTATAAACCGTACCCCCGGTGTACTTCGCGGTAATCGTTTTACGCGTTTACTCGCGTTGGTTTTCCCGTTTATATAATCCCGGACGAAATTTCGATTTTTCGATTTTGACGTTGGCCGACATTCCATAATATTTTGGTAAAAAACGGCGGCCGCTAAATTATTATTATCGATACGTACGTACGTATCCGCGTAATTCGTTCGTTTTCGGCGAAGCGATTTCCGAATTTGTATTTTTATACCGATATCGCGTGATTATCGGTGCCGACGTATTATCTAAACGCGCAGATTAGTGTATACCGCGCGTCTACTTATAATATTTACACGTTTTATACTACTCGATTAATTAATTATCTCGCGGGCGCTTAACGTGTTGGTAAAAACGACTACGCCTATACCAAATAAATACCGCGCCGAAAGAGTAACGGTATCGTCGTCCCGAACCTTTGGTAGAACGAAGAAATATTTTCCTCTGCGTCGGTGACGTACGGCGACGAAACGATAAATACACGTCCCGGGCTGGCCGAAAATAGAATTTTTAATGAAGAATCGTTAGTCACAATTCGTTACGTTCCCCCGATTACTCTAAACACCGCTTTTCATTTTCCGATTTTCGTCGTAATGAATTTTATTACGTTTCTTACTAAATAACGATAATAACGTCAATTTATACGTACGATATATATATATATATATATAAATCACGAATAAAAACTTTGTCGACGGAATCTTTTATTTTCGTATGTAATGATGATACCATTTTAACAGGAAATCGACAAATCCGTAAATAAAAATACGACTTCGGGTTTTTAACGTTGACGGCGATTGGATTACGTGAACGCAATCCCAATAACGTTCTAAATATATATATAATACGAGTGTCGGTCGACTAATGTCGGGACGGTAACGCGAAAATTCCGTTCGTATTAACCAATTACGAATTCGACGAATTCGTCGACTATAACGAATCGGCGCGTATTATTTACGTCCAAAGACGACGCAAACGGTTTTTATAGGTTAGTTGTCGAATAACCCGAAACAACAACGAGCGCGCGCGAATTCGCGACGGGCGCGTAACGCGGTTAGAATCCGGTCGCGTCGAAATTTCGCTCTTGGATTTTTTCACGCCGATCGTTTACGAATTTCTTTTCGAAAATTTACCCGTAAACGGATTTCGTTCGAGCGCAGACCCTAAACAATTCCCTGCCGCGCCGTCGTTTACGTTCGTATTTACGCGAAAGTATTTTTATGCTTCGCGCTCAATTTTATTATGCCGAACATATAAATTTGTACACCGTACTACTACACCTTCGGTACTTAAACGTGAAACACGAGGACGTAACATTTTACGGCTATAGGCGACGTAAGTAACAGCTATAGTTTTAAGTAGCTCAGTCGAGCGTCGACAATTTTATCGGTTTCGAACAAAAATAATAACAACGAAAAGCGGACGTCATAAATACGAGTTGTTCGTCCGGCCCCGACGTTATTCGACGAAATACGACGGCGAAAAACTACGCTACCGTACACGAAAACACGCGCGCGTTCCGAAACGGTAATAATCGCTCCGACGTCATTCGCACTCGCGTTAAACATAAAAAAAAAACCGGTAGGATACAACGACGGCCCGAGACGTCGCCCGAACGGAAGCGAACGTCGCCGTTATTATAATTCGTTTTTATCGCGAATCATCGTTGGCATTTCCACGGCTCGGAGTTAAATGATCCGGCAACGGCCGTTAGAACTACGTAACGCACGTCGTCCGTTTTCGCGAATTTATCGCGATTGTGGTTTCGTCGGCCGAACCGTGGCGGGAACGTTCCGAAACGAAAGAAAACCGTTTAATACATTTTATTAATAACGAAAAAAAACAACCGAACGACTCGCTTAAACGTGAACCGTCACACGATAACGCGTCCGATTCGTTCGCGTTAAAGAACGAACGACGTTCCGAAATCGCTTCGCACGTTTGTCGAGCCCGATACGTGGACCCGAGAACACGCGCACCCGCGAGATCCGTACCGGTCAAAAGATTTAGACGGGACTAGAATGCTCGGGCGCGAACGACGGACAATAACGGACGTCCAACGGTGCGTAATTAGGTGCGAAAATCGGACGACGAAATATTTTATCGTATTTTTCGAACGACTATTGGGGGGAGGGGGGAGCGAGAGGCATTGTGCGACTTACGGCGTACACACACACGCCCGCGTCAGCGAAATAATAACGGAAATACGGAAAATCAATAACCGTACGTTCGTTTCGCGATTCGTCCGGCGTACGTCTATATATTCGACGTAAATATAATACGAAATATCGCCGTCGTTAATTCGACGCCTAATCAAATCGTATACAATATTCGCCTGGAACGGAATCCGTGCGAGGAATACGGACGCGTGTGTACGGCGCGGACGTTTTTTTAAGCTCCGGCGGAAAGAACGAAATATTTACCGGTCGCTACCCTATACGATTCCGGAACGCGCGAGTGAAATACTAATATTTCGTTACCGATTTTCGTCGGCGAATAATCCGCCGCGCGTCGTACACGCGTTCGTAACCGTCCGCCTCTCCATCCGCGAAGCCGTTTTACCGAAAACACTTCGTCAAAAATCCGTCCGCGAACCACCGCGGCGATCCCGTCGCATTTAAACGACGTCTACCGGTTTCGCGCGCTCGCCACATCACCCTCGGAGGAATTACGTGTATCGGTCTTGGCCGAACGCCGACGCCGATGTTGTGGTTAAACTTAAACTTCCTCCTCTCCCGGGTGACTTGTTATCTGACCACGTTCGCTCCCCGCGCGCGTCTCGTTATCGAGTATTAATTTCACCCCCCCGTCGTCGTCGCCTTTACCGTTCGTTCTCGTTTACTGCTCCCTGGACAGATTACGCGAAAATGTAACCGTTAAACCGGGCCCGAGACCTTTACCGAGACCGATACCGTCTCGTTAACGCGAACAAGTGCCGAACGATCGGACCGTTTCGCGTAAAAGTTCGGGGGGGAGAACCGTCGTATACGGCGCGACGAACGAATTACGTTTATCCGTAAAACTCTCGGATTTTATATAACCACGCGGTATTGTCGCACCGTCGTTCGAATAGTTTCGTCGAAAATGCGGCCCGCGCGCCGTAGATCGCGTAATTTTAATTCTAATTTAATTATATTAAGTGGACGATGGTTCGTGGCGGAAAATAACCACCGGGGCGTGTACGTTTGTGTTCGGACTTTCGTTTTTAATTATTTATGTACGAATAATAATAATAAAATGTACTACGCGGTCGGATTAATAACATATTATATCGGGCGTGCGTGTAGTACGAAGAGTTTCGAATAAACGTATAAACTACGAACGCGTAATACTCTACCGATTTCGTTACGAAAAAGGCGACAGGCGCGAATTAGCGGCGGATAATTCGGACATTTGGCGCGCGCGCGAACAAATTCCTATCGTGGACGTCACGCCGTAAGGGATAATATTCGACACGGAGAAGAGCCGCCGCGTGGTTCGTGGCGCGAACGATAGAAACGAGAAACGCGTCGAAGTAATTGATAAAAGACTCGAGAGTCTTCGTTCTTCCTCCGAACGGCGTTTGCGAGTTCGCCCCGGGGGACGTTTATTGGCGTCCGGTCGTTTATCGGGAGGGGAAAAAACCGTCCCGTAAACCGTAACCGTCCGACACGGAACGTCGTTCGATTAGTTCGATTAGATTTTCGATAGTTTTACCTGACCGTCGTCGTACGGGAGGCGTCGTGTTTGGCCGGCCGCAGTGAACGCGCGAAACGTATACTATGCAGGGACGAACCGCCGGTCGTCCGAACAGAGCGGAAATCCTCTTGCACCACCGGTGTCGGTTTACCGTGTTTCACAATGTTCATCCGTCGTTTTTCCGTAAACGAGTTCGCTTTGTAATAGATATATACATGTGTGTGTGTGTGTGCGGTGAGACGACGAGAAATATAATCGCGAATATCGTATTACGCCGAAAACGAAGGTATAATATCCATCGTGGTGGCGCGACCGCGAGAAACATAAAATAGGTCGTTCCCTAATTGACAGTCGTCGCCCGGCCCAAAACGTAACGTATTCGTTCGTCCTTTACATAAAACAAACCCCTGCCTCTTCGAGCCCGAGCGGTTTGACGGATGATAACACGACAGCGCCGAAAACCATAACGACGGTCCGACGACCGCGCCCGGTGTACGCGCAATTTGTAACGCGACACTTCGCGACTCTTACGATCCGGCGAACGCGTCAACAAGCAGACCCCGCGTGTCGTTTTCCGGGCGTCGAAACCGTCGACGGGCGTCCGCGTACCGCCGGTCGGGTTCGGTGTCGATCGAACCGATCGCGGATACTTCCCCCGGAAACGGAACAAATCGTCGCGGCGGCGACCGCGATGTCGCCGGATAAGCGCGTGGTTAATACGATTCTCTCGACACGACCCACCGGAATTCTAAGCGAATTTCGCGTTCCGACCATAAAGCGTTCGTTTTCGAAATTGTAGCCTCCCCCCCCCCTAAACAACTCTCGATTCGTTTAAGGTCGACGGAAAAAAGAATTCAGACCGAAGACCGAATTTACTTTCGATTCGTACGTTTGACTACCATCGCGTTACTTCGGTACACGAAAACCGTCGTCTAACGGCCGCCGACGGTTTTTGTATTGAACAACCGGTTACCGCGTTCACGACTTTGGTCCACGCTACGCGCGCCATCGACCACGTTCGGACGTAACGATATTTGTTTCGGCAAATTATTCCACGACGGAGCCCCGTAAATCGTTTTCAATTTCTATAACGTCCCCCGTAAATTTAAACGCTTAATCGTTTGTCGGTACACTTGTTCCAGCGGATTTTCGAACAGCGACGAACATTTTTTTTTTTCTATGCTAGGAACCAAATTCAGAAGCAACGATCGAGCGCCCATTTGATAATCCGATACCCAATAATCGAACTCCTTCGTAGCTTCCCGTTTTAGTAACGACCGGTATCTTCGGTTACGGTAATAAATTCGGGTTAGGTTAGACTCGCTCGATTGGCGGCGGTACACGAAACTATCGGAAACTAGAGTATCTGACGAGCCGAATGGGTAAATTTTCGACACCTGCTACGGATCGACCATGTCTTAAACGCCGGCGCTTATCACGCGGGAAATATGCGTTTTCGGAAATCCCGGGTGGCCGTTTAGAATAAAACGATACGGCGGCGACAAACAAGGGACGCGTGGGAAAAATATGAAAATTTACGGACAAATATCGAAGGGGACCGCCCAAAGAACGTTTTAAAACGTACGAATATATGAAAAAATGTTTACGTTTCACGACGAAACTAATCATCAGCCGGTGTAAGACTAACGTCGGGAGATTAACGGGAACGTAAGTAAGAAGGAAATATACCGCGAGCTATAAAATGTTAGCTTAGTAAAAAAGACGAAAAACGTTTCGCCGTAATAAATAACGCTATATAATTTTAATTCGAACGAAACGTTGCTTCTCGTTAGTTGCCCGTTTAGTAAATTTCCCGACTACGGTGGGTGGTGGGCGGTAGGGGGATTTCGAGGAATTTCGTTAAACTAGCCCGGTCACATTCCGTTTACTCAAAAGCTCCATAATGACGACGCCCCGTTCGTTTTAAGACGGACAAAAATGCGTTCGAACTATTATCTCCGATGACGGAGCTTGTACGTAGTAATAGTAATAATAACGACGAAACAATATATTACGGGCGTTTATATTTACAACTCGAGGTACGTTCGTCGTTTAACGCGTCAAGTATTCATTCACTCGACGTTTCGTGTTCAATTTCGGCGTTGCAAGCCTGTACAACAATCGTCCTCGTTAATTTCGTGCGTACTAAACGTTCGTCGAAAAAACGAACCGTTTTCGATTTAATCGCGACCGGCGCGCGTACGGAATTATTCCGAAATGGCGATTTATTTACGATCTTCGTCGCGTCGATAAATACAAACCGTGGCGAGAAACGACACGATTTAGTGGGTGCGCGTGAGGGGAAGCGGCGATGTAGTTTTTTTCGCGTACTTTACGCGTTTTCGAAAATAAAATCGCGTCGACAACCGAAAGTATTTACCCGTGTGAGTTATCGATTTTATATCGTACAACTTAGTATTTGGAAATTACGTCACGTTTGTACGGTCGAAACGAGCGTTCGGTTTTCATCGTCTTCGTTTTGCTACAGAACGAAATAATCGTTTCGTTTATTGGCGAATAAGACGTCCCTTATATTATTTTTGGTGAACGAGAAATATGATTGCGAAAATACGCGTTACGTTTGCTACGAAAACATTCCCCGAGGCCTTAAAAAAACGCGACGATAACGTAAATATCCCCCCCCCACACATACATACACACATACCACGGAGATTCGCGTTGTAATTGCGAGGATTTACCGTTACCGCGTTTTAATTGCGCTACGCAAAACGAGCCTATTCGGCGGCGTTTTAACGGAACGGTACAAAAGCGCGGGACGATGACGGGGACAATTTCGAATGTTCGGGATTAAGCGCGTAATAAAACGCGTACGCCTCGCGGTGTCTCGTAAACGAGACCGACATTTCCGATAAAAACATTTTTTTTCCGCCCCTAGACGAAAAAGTCGTTCCGAAAATTCGTCCAGTGGCGTGTTCAATCGCCCGCGCACGCGTACCGTCCGATACTACGTAGTAACCGCCCAAGTATTTCCGCCGAAATTCGGAAATTCGCGAATCGATCGTTTCGTTAATTCGCTCCGTTTAACGGCCGGATATGTTTCGTGTACGCCCCGTAGTCTACGAATACGCCGTTTTCGTAGGAAAACGTAACGTGCGCGCGCCAAACAATATACGAATATCGTAAAATCGCCAACCGTCTACTAACTTACACGTTCGGATTGTTGTTCCCATTACGGGCGTTACATAATTTAACAATTTAGCCGCCTTTAAGAACTGTTTATTATTTACGATTTTACGAGCGTTTAATATTCGAGAGAAATAGGTAAGCGGAAGAGTAATGATGATATATTATACCACGTACGTGCGCGTACGCACTTAATTTCGTAACGAGCGAAATTTTACTGTTCCGGTCTAGAAAATTCCGAACGATTACGCGTAAATAATAAAGCCGGTCGGTTAATATTTAACGTCCGTACGCCGGCGTTTCGCGGAACGTATGTTTCCCTTTAGCGTACGGAAACGTTTCCGTTTCGCGTAACTTTTTGGCGCTAAAAATGGCCTAAATAACGGGGGCGGCGGCGGTTTTTTTTTTTAAAAAACGCTAAAGACGGCCGGCCGTTATTAGCGTCGTATTACGCAAAGCGTAATCGAATGGACGAAAAATATTTCGCTCGGTAAATTACTGTTTGGAGATTAAACGAAAATTGAGTTTTCGCGAAGCGAACGTTCCGAATTATATTCAGCGATATATAAAGCAACACGTTCAGTGTATCGACGTATTAAATTCGAATTTTTTTCCCGTCACGTTTCGAAATTAGATGGGCCACGGGACGAATTTTAATAAAACTTTAACGACTCGCGCCCATTTAAAATTCGCCAACTTCCGCCAGCCATGGGTTATTCAAATTATCCAATTACGCGACACGGGGCGAATTTTTCGTTAAAAACTTCGACGCCCGCGATTTGTTTCTAGGTAAGCGTTTTTATTCGAAGCTAGTCAGTCTAACCGAAAACGGCGATGTCCGGTTCCGTTTGGACGAACCAAGGAAATAATCGCAAACATCGCGATCAAACATCAATCCGAATATATTTACGTAGCCGAAACGTTCGAGCTATTCGTTATTTAAACATAAATTGTAAGTACCGCTTAACGTTACGTACGACTACATCGTGCGTACATAATACGCGTAAAAAATATTCGAAAATCGTAGAAAATCTTTCGAACCGTTTGAGTTCTGAATAGACGAGAATTTTGGATTTTCGAATTTCGGCGAGAATTACGTTTTTTTTTTTTTTAATACTCTTTACATTTCGATTTCCGGAAAATTCCAATAACGAATACGCAAATAGGTACATAAAAGCCGAAACGATAAATACTTAAGACCGTCGGGACTGTTTGAGTACGAAATGACGTGATAAACTGTCACGCCCCGCGTTTTATTATATTATTTATCGAACCTCTTTTTTAATTTGTCGTTATAGATTTTTTTTCCCGGTTACTAATTGACGCCCGATGACGGAAGATTAATGGAAACCGTTAGTACACAAATATCGCGACTCTTTAATTCGGCCGTTATTTTCTATATGTATTTTTACGCGCGTACGTTTTTTATATCGCCCGTCGGTACGCGTTATTTTTCACCGTAGCGTTACGGATACGTTAGCAACGAAAAATAAAATCCACCTCGGAGAATATTTTCAATTTTAAATATTGAACGTGACAATCGACTCTTTGACGAACGCGTCGTTTATAAAGATAAAAATAATCGTCGCAATTTATTCGTTATTTTCGTATTCGAATCGATCATCGTGACCGCGGCGACCATCGTTATCACGCTTCGAACGACGTAACGTATTATATAAATTCGAGGGAACGCGCCGAATTTATGAAACAAAAAACGTTCGCCTCGTTCGAATTCGTACTAAAATATTCGTTTCGGCGAGTTCGAACAAAACAAAAAAAAAGCCCCCGTACGTTCGGAACGGATACATTTATAATTACGGCGACCGTTATACGCCGGGTCGTATGCTTAACGGCGTTCCGACGAATGACTTAGGCCCCGAAGTTATGTACCTACACCGTCCGACGCTCCTCGTTTCGGAAACAAACTTTTCCCCGGCTATACGTGCTTATATATATATATATTTAACGTTATATACCCGCTGGATATCAATAGGGTATTTATGGGGGGGGAGGTTTAGGGGTTTCCATTCGCCAGAGAATGTTCGAAAATCTCGAATTTTAAACGCGTCGATAACAAAATTGTAGGCAGTCGGTTCGTTTATGTAAATTATAACTAAGAAACCGAAATATTTAAACGTTCGACGAAAAAGTATGTCTTTGATTTCGGTCAATTAATTTATGCGTAAAACAATTCGTAAAATTCTAATAAAACTCGTGTACGATAATATTGACGTTTCGAAATTATTTCGTTATTACGATACCACCCCCCCCCCAAAAAGAAAAAAAAAGTTTGTTAATACGCCGCCGCTGGATATAGTCCAGTACAGCACTGTTCCAGTGGACGTTCTTACCGACGTAAGCGCGTACGAGTGTTTGGATTATTTCGTAGTTTTCGCGCGAAAATATTTTTATCCCGAAATACGATTATTATTTACCGTTATTCGGACGGGTTTACCGACCGTTTACTCGGTACACGTTTTCCCGGCGTGACACGGCGGCAACGTTAACGACGAAATTCCGACGAAAAAACGGTCGGATCGAAAAAAAAAAAGCCGAAACAAACGTCGAACGCGATACGTTCTCACCCCGCTCGTTTTCTCTGTTAGTATACTCGAAAATATTGAAACGGAACCGGGCGAGAATTCGACGTCGCGAATATTTAACTCGGACCCAGGGTCCCCTCTATGACAGCGCGCGACGACGTCCGCTGCGTACGCGTAATACCGCGCGTCATAATTTATAGGCGCGCGTAATTGGAAATTGCCGCCGGACGTTATTATATTTTCTATTTCCTTTCGGGCTCTCGGAAATAATACTACGGGCCCGTCACGACGGATTAAGACGCTAAGCGTTTTAATTGTTTTCCCCTCGACTTCCCTCGTCCGCCGCACGATGAGGACCTTCCCACGTGCCCGTCGCGTACGTCACAATAATAATAACTCTTTCGGTCGGTTTCTGTCCCGTTGACCCGTTACCGTCCGGACGGACGAACGTTATTTTCTACGAGCGGCCGTAAGTAACGCTCGCGCTTACCGTATTCGCGAAAACGTCGTCGTTGTTTCGATAGACGCGCGCACGTCCGTACATCCGACGAGAATGGTCGCCGATACTAAACACCCTTCACATCGTCGAAGAGACACGGAATCGGATATCCGTCCGAATGAATCGAAATTGAAAAACCGATCGTTTTCGGCGTCGTACACGGCCGACCGTAATAATCGGTAACGGCCGTCGAGACAACATTTAGTGCGCGGTTGTCCTTCCGTCGCGTGCTCGCGATATATTCGTAAAGAAAAGTCGTTCTAAAAAAAAAAATGGCCCCCGTAAGTCGTTACTATTATTATTATTAATACGGATGCGTTAAATTTATTAAACCGAAATCGTCGCGCGGACGGTACGCGCCAAGTCACGGTAACGTACCGCGTGTACGAACGTCGGTAAACATTCCCGGGTGCGTATAAATAAAGCGTTTATGGCCGACACGGAGGTTTCCATTACGAGATGTGTTCAAAAAGAGACGGAAAATTTTTTAATTTCCCGGGAGTTTGGAGAGTCCAATTGTCGACATTTTTTTGTTATCGTGTTGGCGCACACGCCCCCGACGTATGATACAATTTTCGGCCGTATTGCGGTCGTTTACTTTTTAATCGGCAGCCGCTAAGGTTAGACGGGATTTTACGAGTTCCGCAATTTTCGTTCGTTACGAAAAAAAAAAACGGATCGAAAAATTCGTATTAAAAAAAAAATTGTCGACAATCTAAAAATGTTTTGTATCTAACAATACGACAGACGGACTGTAGGGAAATTAAAAAATGTTCCGTTACTTTTCGAACACACCCGGTATACGTTACGATATTAGTCGTCGGACGGAACGGCGTTCGCGGTTCATGGCGAAATGCTCAAAAGCGCGTGGCCGGTGTGGTTAGTTAGGCCGGAGAACGTCGGGCGGCGACGACGACAACGACAACACGGGTGGGGTCGAACCGTTCCCGTAATCGCGGTTCGTTTGTTCGGGCGACAAAGGCCCCGATAACGCGCGCCCGAAATAATTATCGTTACGCCAGTTACGCCGCTTTCGTCCACTCTCCCCCCCCACCCTACTTGCGATGATCTCTCACGGACGCCACGAACATTCGTCCTGTCCGAACGTATTCCGCGACGGTACTTACACCCCCATCCCGACGTGTTTTCGAGTAAATTCGTTTACAACCCTCGTTACCCCCCCGTACGGTGTTTTTTCTTCAACACGAACTTTTTCGGCCGTCGTTTACTAATAACGGCCGTTAATTGTCGACGATTTTTTCGAATTGCTCCGCGAACCGTCCATTCGCCGACCACGGGTATTGTACGCAAACCGCACCCGCACAAATACGCCGATCGCGTTTTCCGTATGTCCGCTAGCTAATCTTCGTCGTCCTGGCTTCGATGGACGCGACTAGTAACGGCTCGCTTATGTTTCGCAAAACCGACTACGAAAAGAAAACCGTTTATATTTTTATACGCGTTTTACAATAAAATTAATATCGCGGGTTTCCCGGTCGATCGTATTTATCGTATTTCGTACTTTACGTATAAAAAAGGCCTCGGAGGGGGAACTTACGACGCAGTAAACGTAATCAGAAGTCTAAAAGCTCGTGACGTTTTTTTTTATTGTTTTTAAATACGCGCAATTTGTTGAACGCGTTCGCTTCAATTTCCAACATTTGATTAAATTGTAATTTATTTTACGTAACGTCACTTAAAATGTATCATCTCGAACGACATTTATCTTCGTACAACTAAACGACGTTCGGGTGACAGCGAAAAATATAATACTTTAATAATTTACAATTTGCCGAATTATGTACGTAACGTAATAAATTTACAAAAATACGAAATAATAAAATCATAAACATAATCGTCGATACAAAATTGTTTCTGACTATTCGCCCGTACTTTTATTTAATTTATTTGAAACTTGATGTTCGTACACACACGCGCACACACACACACACTAACGAAATAGTACGCACGTTTCTATAAACGAGCTCCCGGGAAAACACGTAGCTTCGATGACTGTTTTTAAGTTAGATTACCGTTTATTTTGTTCGAATAACCTCCCGATACCGTTTTTTTTTTTTTTTAAACCAATTTTAACGCGAACGTAAGTTAACAATTTATTTCGAGTAAATATAAAAATAAAAATGTATTTCCGTTACGGGATATCGCGGGGCGTTTTATTCGATCATCACTCTGCCAAGACTTTTAACGTAATAACCCGTGGTTATTTATTCGTTTTGAAACCGTCTAGCCGATATTTATGGACACTTCGAAACTACGTCCGTATACGATCGAGAAACAAAATTATAAACGCTAGATTTGCCCTATAGTTTAGGACGAAATTAATTCGAATAGTTTTTCGTATTTCTCTCCTCCCCGGGATTATATTCCGTTTACGGATAACCGTTACATAATTATCTGATCGTACGACGAGTCTTCGGTTTAGGTTAGATTACGTTCGGCTTGAAAAATGCTGATAAGGCGTGTCCCCGAGAGGCTTTTTAATAATATTCGTAACGCGTTCTCGAGCTCTACTACAGTACGTCTCCGCTTCGCCGTGTCATCAATTTCGATACGCGGAAAATATTCGCGTGGGATTTTTAATAATTCGCGACGCGCGTCCTTTTCGGTAAACATATATTTCGTGAAAAAGGAATAATCGAAAATTTCTATTTTAGACGTCGGTATGTATACGGAGGTAGAAATATGAGAATTACGAAAATTGCGTTAGAAAATGTGCGAAAAAATTTTCATAAATAATATATAAACGTTATTTCGTACACAGCCGTTTGAGCAAAACGGGCGATTGTTCGGCGCGCGTTATCGTCATTTTCCCCCATGTCACATCGACACGGACGACCGACGAACGAATACCGTAAATCGATAAATCGGTGACGAACAAAAATAATATAATTCGCCGTCCGAATCATTACCGCTATCGGATATTTAACGTTCGTCGTAACAATAATAATAAATATTTCCGACTCGTAGCCCTTTCTTTTTCCAAATCGGCGAACCGCCCCGGGAAGTCGTTTCACATTACTTCGGGTCGCCGTCGTTTATTTAATAAAAATCGTAAACAACATGGAGGATGTGCCGGTACAAAATACCAAAGCCCACCCTTCTTACAACGTAATATATACAAATTTCGTATATATATATACGTTTTTTTTTTTTTTAATAAATCCACAATACACTCGCTGTCTGGAAAGCTTGGGAGAACAAGCTACTTCAGACAGTGGGTCGCCATCGTTTATTGTTGTTAACGAAATACGAATAAAACAATCGTCCTTACCGGCAATATGACTATCTCCCGCCATACAATTATGTCCCTTACATCAAATCTAAGTTAACAAAAGTTTAATGTACCAAAAATCGATGAGTCGGCATAATCGTCTGAAACGCCGTGCCATTCACATCTTCGAAGTTTTAAGAAAATAAAAAAGAATATAGTCCCCAAGGTCTCCGCGAATCGGGCAACTGGCTTCCAAGAGTCCCGGAGACCGTAGCGTACGGGCGACCAGATCGCCCGGACCGAAACGTCCTCTATCCTGCTGACAAGATCATTTCGGTCACGCTCGAACGCACCGCAGGAACCGCGGGCTATTTTCCTCCCCTATCGTCTGCCGCGGTCCGACTTTTATAGTCCGGCTCGTGATATAAAAAAAATCGCCGCCTAACGAAAAATTACACGACGGCGTACCAAACAGCGCGCGTATACACGCGCACATTTATAAATGATCGTCCGTCCCGCGACGAAAGACGGGTCTAGATCGCGAAATAACTCGTCGAGGACACATAAATCGCGTCGTCCGATTATTATTCGAAACGTTTCGATCGATCGCTAATTGCCAATTGGCGCGTCGTCGAGTGGCTGTCGGTTTGGAAACCCGGCGATGTTCGGCGAGCGTACAAATTCGCTTCTCCTCGGGTACGTTCGACGGCTATTTAAGGAACGCGCGCCGCCGAGTCGGTAAAATTGTTTTCGAAAAATGTCCGAACAACACACGTCGTCGCGTAGATTCGTCGTTTCCGACGCGTTCCGGGTCGTTTTCGCTTTTCGTTCGCAAACGCCGGGAAATTCGCGTTTCGCGTTACGCGCTTAACTAACATTCGTCCGTCGACATTTATAATCGGCAAATGTCGTCGGAGAATATCACTTACGTTCGTCCTAATATTAATTTAAAAGGGTTTCCTATAAATTACGGACGTTAGCGTGGACCGTAATTCCGATCGAAAATCGCCAACGGCCCATAACAAGACGGTTCAAGTTGGCCCGTCTTAACGACGTACTTCGTCGATATTATTATAATCGTCAATCGCGTTAATCGGGAAACGATACAGCGCTAACCCGAACGAACGCGATAACTCGAGTACACTAAAGGGTACGTAATAGTCGTACCGTACGTAAACGGCCGTAAAATTGCGTACCGTGCGCGACATTTACGCTATCCGCGCGTATATATTAGTAAAGGATTTTAACTATTCAAAACTTCGGTTTCGAACGATTTACGGGCTGTTTGTGAAAAACGTGCGCGCTTGTGCTTACTCGAAATAATGCGTTTGAACGAATCGAATCCGACAAACGTGAAATGTACGACGACAAACGACGACGAATGTTCGGGCTCCTGCGTTACTATTTACGCGGATGAAAAAACAACAAATTATCGTTGTTTCGTTAAACAAAACGACCGGAAATCCGGGCCGACGCGTTATTATAATATCGTACGGTGCTAACGAGAGCCCAATACTATTCGGTCCGACGTTTATTGTTTCCAAAAGCGTAGTAGAGCGGTGGCGATCGTAAAAATAACGGGAAACAGTCGTTAAAAACGCGAACTCGTACGCAGAACGGGAATTCAATTCGACCGAACATCGCGGCGAAGTTTGTTTCCAAGGGATTCGAGGTCAAATATAAACTTCGAACCGACAACGGAGATATCGTTTATCTTAAAGAAATTCTTCGATAAAGTTTTGGTGCAAAACACGAACCTACATTAACGAAACTTCGACCGAACTTATAAATTAGAAACTCGTCGGGACTTATTTTCGATACGAATACGATATATACGATACATATATACATCGGTAGGAGAGGCAAATTTTATTTTAAAAATCTTTTTCCGTTCTACTCTCCGTTATAAATAAATAGCGACCGTTGTCTCCGAACGTTTGATACATTTTTACAGGCGCTACACGCCCGGCGCGGACCAAAATCGCGTTCAAAAATACGATACTCTCGAGAAAAATCGGTTTTTTTTTTTTTACCTTGTAATCGACCAAAACCGATATATATATATATGATGTCGAATCCAAAGTTCAGTCGTCGCCATGGAAGACCGCGAATTCACGTGGTCGAAAAAAATGTCGTCATGGTCGATCAAACATCGAAGCAATCAAAGCTCGTTGTTTTTTCGATTGTTTTCGTTTAGCCCGCTATGAGTATATACCTACGGATCAGACAGTAAATCGAGTGTTTTATAAACGAGTAACTAGAAAGGTACTAGAGAAAACGTACGCCGTAATAGGCCAGAAGCGTGGAAATCAAAGTCGGGTTTTTTGCGCCAGCGCTTTCAGCGTACTTTCTGTACGTGAATTTTCGGCGTCTAAAAATATACCAATGGCCACGCCTGACTTTATTTTTCGTTTCCGAGACTAAAGAGTAACCGCAAACGCCAGAGATTCGAAAACGTTAACGAAACTATCCATAACGCGACACAAGTGCTATAAGCTATAACTAATTTCTTCTTCCTCGCCTTATTCTCCCAGCTATTTGGGATCGGCCACATTGGTCCTCCACTTGACCCGATCGCCCACATCATTTACGCACATAACAGTACTCACATATCACGCTCGATCACGTTCAACCACTTCTTCTTCACGTCTTCCTATCTCCACGCTCAATTCCATAACCGTTCTCACTGCTTCCGATATTTCTCTTCTCGTAACACGACAACCCCAAACCATCTAAGCCCAACGTTACTCCTAACGCTTTCCCCTCTATATACATTTCTTATCCTATCTTCTCTCGTCGTCACCTCCGCTCGTCCGCCTAAGCGTTTTTCATCTCGCCCACCATACTCCGCTCTATTTTCTCGCCCATTATATCTTATACGCGCGCGCGGTTTATTTGTTTTCAATCGAAAATTATAGCGCGCGCGAGAGGAATATATATATATATACGAATAATCGGCGAGCGAGCAAGTGGGTGGTGTTAGTATGTGCATAATTAATCGAGTTTAGATAAACTTTGTCGGTTCGTGTGATTCGGAAAAGAAGTTTAAATCACTCGGCAATTTAAACAAAGTTCGCCATAAAGTACGTTCCAGTTTGAATAAAATAAGTGCGCCGAACTCGGAGTATTCACCGGAACGTTAACGAATTCGGCGAAATTTGTTTTCGAGTTTGCGACGGCGCGGGCCACGTACGCCGAACGCGTGTTCAATTTGCAGCCGGCCCGGCGGACAGACAGCGATCTACTGCCGCGAGCGACACTAGCCCCGCCGGTGTTCGGCCATAAACGAAATCGAAATCAAAATATTCCTCCTGGGCGACCCGAGAAAAGCTTAGCGCGCGTATAGGCTCCGGCGTAAATTCGTGATCGTCGTCGCCCGATTCGAACCGTCGTCGACGGAACGAGACGCTATTCGGTTTTATCGATTTTCAAATATAATTACCCGTCCGAAATGGCGGATGCGAAAAGAAACGTTCGTGTTTAACAACTACGATGTAAACGAAAAACGGCGAGGGAGGCAGGGAGAGAGAGAGCGAGAGAGAGAGAGAGAGAGAGAGAGAGAGGGAGAGAGAGGG
>JAIPRN010002976.1:0-25147 GCA_025469175.1 Geopemphigus sp. TES_GeoC_2020 | reverse complement strand
CACCCACCCACTGAGACACGTCGCGACCGACGGAAACGTATTATTTCTCCACGAGCCACGTCATTACCGGACTTGAAAGCGTTCAATTTGACACATCTAACTGGTATAAAATACGAATCGGTTATTGGGCTCGATTGAGAGGCCGGTCGGTTGGCTCGTATAGAGATAACTAGATCTCGGGAATCTTAACAATTCGGTCCCGACGAAAACGGGTTCTTTCAGAAGATGGCCCACTTAAGTGAATCGTGTTTCGTGTATTTAATTAATTACTAGCTGGCCATATTATAAACATTACGGGCGTGTTTGCATTCAAACGGTTTGCCGCCATTTTTCGTACATAACAAAAGCCGTACGGCGTTTATTTCGTAAAATACGGTACGTATTTCGTAAGGCGGATCAAACGAACGTTAAAATCAACGTGTCCAATTTAGCTACGCGTGTTCAATTCGGCGTAATATTATTATCTAAAACGTCGACAATTTTTTAGTTCGTACGTATGAGAAAACTATTATTACTCGGTTATTAAAACTCGACACCGATATAAAACGCCCGAATACCGGGTGACAATTATGTCGCTATTCCATTAATAAAATCGTGTCACGATTTCGTTATGTTCCGATATCCGATTAAAATATTATTAATATATGTTCGGTTTTTGTTAACAATAACGAAAGTGTATAATAAGATGTATGCACTTCGACGATAGAAACGTATACGAAAGTGTATGTTTGTAATCTAATGACTATGTAATAAAGCGATTAAAATAGTATTTTCAGTTTCCTACGAAAACGTAAAAATCAGAATAGAACAATACGCGCCCCCTTTAAAAAAGTAATTAAATACGTTACGGAAACGTAAATATGAAAATTATTCGGAATATTATTCTCCTAATCGTCGAACAAGAAGTACGCGGTTTATTTTCAAAACGTATCGAAACTATTCGACGATATCAAAATAATGATTTAAATGGATTATCGTGTCGATCGAGTTTCCGTCGCTTATTTTAATGATAAATGGAACGCAATTCGAATTCGTACGAGTATTAAGAGATTACAATTTCAAAAAGTAGCCTCGAACATTATCCGAAAGACTTCGTGGTAAATTCGAATCTGTTTTTTTTTTTGTAGAACCACTCACTACGTCAACCATTTTGTCGGAATAAAAATAGATAGTTTTCGGTAGAAAGATCCGTCTGTATCCAACCCTCATAGTACAATATAAATTCATTAATGTTTTTACGTAACGTAGTTTTCGAGTTATTTAATTGGCTTAATCGGCGGTGATAATATTCTCGATTCCGGACCAATAAGCTCGGTACTTTAATAGCTCCGCTAAAGTTTTAAGCCAGTTTATGTAAAAGTAAAACCAAAATATGTATTCCTATTTGATTCTTTCGAAATATTTAATATAAACACGATAATTGTATAAAACGAGACTTTTAATAACTGAATAAATATCTATCGACCGTGGCGAATATACCAATTTATTATTGTTTGTGTTTCGTACCCTATAGTTCACGGAGAACGTTCGAGAATACGAGATACGTGTAAACACAACGATGGTGAAAAACCTACACGCGTAAATATGTTTTGAAGAAGAAAAAAAAAATATATATATATGTATGTATATATGTCTACCGCCGTAATTCAATTGTAGCCATATATAGTTTTAAAACATATAGATGCGTCGAATTTGTTGAATTAATAGTACACAAACCGTAGGACGGTAACGCAACTACAATCCGTGCACGAATTTAAGACGGTGGGGGGGAATTAAGAAGCTCTTATTTTATACTTCGAGCACTTGCCATATTAAAACAGGCCGTCCGCCGATACGTCGTTTTTCAAAATATGAATAACAGAAATTAAAACATTTCTTAGGCGTATACGTATAAATATTGTAACCGAACAATTCAAAGGACGACGATGCTAAAATGTCTGTTATTCGATAATACGTGAAAAATCAACAAAACGGTAGGAAGGGAAATGCGAGGGCAAAAAGGTAACGAAAGTAAAATAATTGTAGGCGACGTTTGTGTTTTGAATTACCGAGAAATCCGCCTCTAACGGCCTTCCAATTTGAACACTGCTGACAAAACTTTTGTCAAAGGTAAATATTTTTAGTACGTAGTTAAAAAGTTCAATATAAAATTTAACCGGTTAATTAATTCCGTCGTCGACGAATTAACTTGAATAACTCAAGTTCGCATAGTAATAACATAATATGTTACGTATAATTAACATCCCAGTTTAGTTAACTCACGAAAAACAAATATTTTTAGGGAAATTCTAAACGCGTTCATTTTATAATTCCATTGCCATTTAGTAGAGACGTCATTTACCATTTTATTAAATTAATAAAGAGAAAAGGAAAATGTTTAAATAAAATGTTTGGTTTTTGAAAAATTGTTCATAAACGCGTAGTTTCGTTAGAAGCATAAAACAGTAAACTGTAACTTCGTGTATAGTGAAATATTAAAGACGTATTACCAATATTTGGCTACTTTTTAATATATTAAAAAGTAAAAAATGAATCGAATTACTACTCATTAATTTTCGTAAAATAATTTTGCGCTAAAATTTTTAATTTTCGTGATAAAAACAAAAATTGTTATTTCTTGGACCGAGTGTTTTTCCATTTCAATTTTAAATTTAACTATAATTGAAGTTTTTTAACATACACTTTTTGAACTGTAAGCCTAAATATTTAGTGGAGTTCGTTTTTTTTTCATTAACCTTTCCATCATTGTTTTTCGTTAGTGCTTTATGAATTCGTATACATTATTTAATTACGTTGTTAATGTATTGTTACGAAGATTTTTTTAAAATCTACCTACAAACAAAATAATCGCGTTAAATTAAAAATACCGTTCGTATATACGCATTTTTCTCTTCGCATTTTACGGCTTTTACACGAATTACATTATCTCTCCTCGGAAAACGGCTTAAGCACGCCAATATTTGAATACGTTCTCGAAGATATGTCGTAAGTATTTTTTACTAGTAAAATGATCGTTAAAATCCAAAAACGATTACTATTACAACGCGATGTGTGCAACGAAAGTTTTACGTATATGTATATATTGCGTCGTGCGTTACAAGCAATGTTAAAAATAATTAAAAATATTAAAAACATTTCCCGTTCGATTTCGAACCAAATTCAAAAACAAGAAATACTATTCAGTACGAAATACGTGATTACATGTACGTAATTTACTAGAAAGGTTAATATTTAAATTAAACGCGTTTAATTAATACGATATTTTGTAATATAGGCGAGGTACGTTTTTACGAAAAATTCTTATAGCAGTTTAGCGTTTTACGATTATAGATTATTTTTAAAATGTTAGTTCAATTATTTGTTCGAATTATTAGTGTGAATTGCAGTCTACCAGTTTTTATACGTTTGCTTTTATTGGTTTCGCAGTATTGGACACGCGTTCAACGAACGTTGCCTCGCCCTCTTAAGTTATAAAATGCTCGAGCCACTTCTTACGATGAATATGAAGTTTCTGGTACTTTGCCGATCATTGCGAATGTTTCGACGTGAATTGTAAGATTATTTCCGCTATATGGCTGTACCGCCAATTTCGTAAAAAATTTAATATTTCAATTAAAGTTTGTTTAAAATAATATTATTAATTTTCGTTTTCGTTCGATAATACCGCTTACACTTTTGTAAAACTTGTACTCAATTTGTCTAAAAATACAATAGAAAATAAAAAACCGCCATATTAAAATACGAAATGAAGTACGCGTAAACAACGTGCTGGATATTGCGCGTAAAAAAGGACAGATATTGGTGTCCATGTACGCGCGAAAAGTCAACTGGCCAATGAAAATCACGTTTTGAAATGATCAAGATTATTATATTAAATTGTAAAGTACGTGCATCGATATAATACGGAACAGCGCCTATTTTTTTCAATAATAATACGTAATCGTTTGTAAAAATAAATGTCCCGTTTTTACAATATTATTACAAAATTACGTCTTTAATAAACGCGTTCGATTTAATAATTAATCTATCTAGTTGATTACGTATAATAATAATAATAATTCGTATCGAACAATATTTATTATTCCGTAATTAGGTTCACATTGCCCGGAGCTTTCACATTGCCCGTAACATAAGCTGCCCGTAAGTGTACGTACGAGGTACACGCGATCATATTACCGTTGTAGTTAAACACGACGCGTTCGATAAAATTAGTTATTAACGTGTTTCGTCATTATTGCAACAAAACTATAGACTAAGTAAAGCTACGCATACGTTATATACGAAATATTAGTAAACATATTTCGTACTTCATATTATGTAGTTGAATATAACCGGAATATTCGTGTTTTATATTTGTATTGTCGTTGATCGAACGAATTTCTTTTTGTTCGTTATTTTTACGCGTCGATAAAATATAATATATTACGCTTTGAAAATCGAATTCAAATATACATTATAAACATAACGTTTTATTAGACTTTAAACAAAAAACACAATTATTTTTACAATACGCCGTGTTATTGCTTGTAAATATTCCGTGGAAAAAAGGATTCCAACGTCGTATATGCAATCTCGTCAATAAACCAAATGGTGATCTCAAAAACGTTACTTTATAGACGCAATTTACGGAATTTCTAAACCCGTTTTTTTAAAACTCGATAAAAAAACTAGAAACCGTGTAATTTATAGAGTCAGCTTCGTATTTGATCGATTAGTCGCGATACGGAAAACGATTATGTTAAACTTTCGTACGCTCCTCTATTGTTTATTTTAGTATATTTTATGGGCGTGATTTGATTTTAAAAATATATCGATTACTCCGTATAAAACGGTAATAATATAAATTAATTGTACATTATTATATAAATAATAGAAAATGTTTAACATTTACGAACTTTTATTTTATAAAATGTATAATCTTAATTTCAAAAAGCGTTTAAATTAATACGAATTTTTTAAAACGTTTTTAAAGTTTAGACCGCGTAGAAATTGATAATTTTAAGAAGAACGACGTAAGCGGAATAAGAGAGTTGTAGTTCGTTATATATTAGTTATATTTTAAGCTTATAGATCCCCACACGAATTTTCTCAATAGAGTTTAGTATTCGTTATGTAAAACCAAAAATAATTAAAATAAATAAATATATTGGCTTTACCTTTATGTATTTTTTCTTCGTTCCCCTAACGATTTTTTCGTACAAAGTTTCTTCGCCATTTTTTATAGATTGGAAATTGAATAAAAGTTTTATATTGAATAGATTATTTTGCAAATTTCTCCGAAGTTTTCAAAAAAAATGCGTAAAGAAACGACCGTATTTAATTGTATTTTTAATTCAAAATTCTTATAGATTTCATAAAAACTTGACCGTTTTTTTAAATAATAAATGGGCTTTTTTTAAAAATATATTTCCAAATTCTTGTGGCTTTAATATAATTCCGAATATCTTTAACTAATGTTTGATTTTCAATGTATATTATTTTTAGCGCTTAAGCATAATCATTAAATATAAAATGAAACGTAAAATATATTATTAGTCAAATATTTATATTCCAAAAATCTTAAATATCATCTCAGACGATGTGCAGTAAAATATGAAAACGTTCATAAGGTATGTGATAAAATTAATATCGAAAGAAAAATATAATTAAGAAAATTCTCGACAACATAAATCAGACACACTTGGTTACAAATGTTTGAAAGATGGAAAACATTAGTTGCATCGCTACGCGATAGTTAACATATCATATCTGATTCTTGTCTGGCCCACTTACTAAACTCTGTACTTGTTAGTTAAGTAGACTGTATAAAAAAAAAAATTTAATCGAACGGCAAATACTATAGAGGATTTACGGAAACTTACATCAAAACCCAGAAAAAATGCTCCTACATAGAATTTAGAAATTTAGAAATATTGTCGAGAACTTCCGAAAAGTAATAATAAACGTATTCAAAGAATATTAGATAGACAAAAATATCAATTCAACTATATCCCGCCGATAATCCAAGAGAGCATTATAAACTTATAAAATGTATCCTCTAAATATCAGGAGTAATTTGGAAATACGTTTTTCACAAACGACTTTGGAATCGTTCAATTTATCGTTATTTCTTACAGCCACGTTAAAAAATCCCAACAAACAAAATATTGAATCCGATCTAATCAAAATGATCGCGAAACCGTTATTGAATCTTCTTTCCAATGACAGCGGTAACACCGTTCCCATTCGTTTACACGGCGAGTGTGTACTTTGGAAAAAAAAATGGAAACGTGACCACCAAGCACAGGGCTTTGAGGTGACATATTTTTCTGCTATAAAAAAAAACTTGAAAAATGCGATTAAGTCGTTTTCCCGTCATTCCTTCGTATTTTAAGAATTTTAATGACTTAACCGGATTAGTAATGGTAGTGCTGAACGAACATTTTCGACGTAGTGACGTGTTAAAACTTGGTTAAGGTCAACCATACCAGAAACGCGATTAACCGGACTCGTGCTTCGAAATGTCCACCGCGAAATAAGTATAGATATTGGCTAAGACTAACGGAAAATTCCATTTTCATAATAATCGAACACGTAAATATGTTTTTTTCTTTTTATTAGAATTTAGAATTAAAGTAAAAAAATGAGTATAATAACGTAAGGTCCTCCCTACCTATATAAATATATACATAAATATTTTTATCCAGACCCGGTATTACGTGATTCGATAAAGGAATAATTGTTTTGCCAACGTTTTCTTCGAGGTAGCGACAAAACGTATCTTTCTAAAATTAAAATACGTTATTCGACGCGCAAACCTTATTTCGTTACACACTAGTTAATCGTCATACTCGTTTATAATATTTAAGTACGTTAAATTGTTTCTCGCGGAAGATTCTTTTAGCTATATAACATATTTTCCCTCTTCCAATCGTTAAACGGAAATAAAATTCGCACCGTGCAATATCCACGACATTTTGCGTGGTATACTTCTTATTGTTTTATTTTACGACGTCAGCCGGCGTGAACATTAAAGATTATCGAATGTAAAAAATCAGTAGTAAAGTTCTATCTTTCGAATTCCAAACTCCGTCTGCGGATTTGTTCGAAAATATTTCGTTCTATTTTATGTAAATATACGAATAACGGTTATTTGTACAAGAATAAATATGCCCGCGTAAAATATTATATCGATTTAAATTTTATATAGTAATAATACGAATCTACATAATATTTCTCGTATTCAAAATATATATTTTCTTAAATTGCATTTGTCACAACGTATCGAACGAAAATATAAATAAAATAATAGAACTTCTCGGTTGATATATATATAACTTCACAACTACCCGTTAAATTACTATTGCAAATAGGTGTGGAAATTGGACATTTTTTACGAAAAAGGTGGTATAAGTCAAAAGCAAAAGAAGTACATTTTTAAACTTCTTATTTTATATCATTTTTAAATTTGTATTGATTTTGCGTCGTTTTAGATTACTTATGCCGTGTACGATTTACGGTCATGTCATTTTTCGTTCAAATTCTTCGTAAAACAATTTAAATGTTCCCGAAATCACAGTACTCATAGGATCTACCAAAATAGTAATTTTATTAATACAATTGTTTCTACAATATTGTAATTACAATATGTCCGTGCGATGTACAACCATATTTTATTATTAAAATTAATAATTAATATCAAACTTTCAGTATGTTCAGAAGAATATAAGAATATTTAGTAGTTAACGTACAACGTTAATTTTAAGCGCGTATATAATTATTTCGAGTAAACGAAATTTCGATTTTCGACTCGGCGGGGCTGCGGGAAATATTAATCAAACAAGCTCGTGGGTTGTACCCCCATCCTCCACCCCATCCCACCCTACATAACACACACATACATTTTCACTAACCAAGTCCTACACACGATATTTCCGTGAAACGAATAATAATGACGAATTATCAAAATTGTTTCTTCGTGATTATTAATTGTTTCGATACGACGAAGAGAATACATTTTATAAATACGTTTAACGTTTTAGATTAAATCGTTCAAAATTCAACAGAATGTGTGATTGTCTACGATTTGTAGGAATACAACAAAAGAATATCTTATTCTGAAAAATATCTATTGTTCTTAAAACCCTCGTTACTTAATTAAAAAATTTCGTCCGCTTAAGCAATTTATCAAAGAAATAAATCGTCAAACGTTTTTCATATCTCCGGTGAACAAATTTACGATTATCTTTATGCCCACCGGTATTAGTATTACCCGTTACCGTTGCCGGAGATAATATAAAAATATTTCTGGAATATGGTGCGAAAAAATAGCGATTGGAAGGGTGAAGAAGGGGGCGTGTACTTGGTTGTATATATAAAAAAAAATTTAAACGTTTATTTTTTATATTTATTTATTTTAAGCCGTACAAAAGGCCTCCCCGCCGAGCGATATATATATATATATATATATATATATATATGAATTGTGTTTTATATTATTTTCCATGACTTTTATTGGATTCGGCATTCTTGACCATGACATCTTTATGTCCCTGTGGAAGCGTTGGAGCGTCGAGTTCAATCGCGCGGATGGGGGAACATTGTTCGGCGTGCGGTGTAATAAAAATGAAAATAAAAGAGACGGCGCGGCAGAATGTGCGTGTGTATGTGTGTGTGTGTGTGATAAAAGGTATAATAGACACTATAGTTTATGTATACAGAGTGCACACGGTGAAAAGAAAGGCGTCAGTCATCAATTTTCGGACCGCGTTCACCGGTTCGCCAGTGCGTGTTCCGGTTGCCCGGCGAACAATTCAGTCAATCAACACCGCATTGTATTTGTCCTGGAAAACAGCATTTACTCGTTCGGCGTATAGTATGTTCTAAATGTCGCCGGAACAAAACAAAAAAACAAAACACGTCTATTCGCCGAGTTCTAACCCATTTAATGACACTATACGTACGGTACCTATTATAAAGTATCCCTCTCGTCCCACCACTCCGACGACGAAAAAACGATTTAATTCTATTATTTCTGGTACGTAATTCGAAAATTACGATTTATCGCCACAGACGGTTGGTACAATTATACCGCGGAGCGAAATTTGAAAACGCGACGGGCCTACCGAAACATACAAAATGTATGACAATATTATTCGAAGGTCTATCGTGACCGATCGACCGAATGTCTAATTTTCAATTGTTCCGAAACTACCACCCAGAAACATGGCGACTTTCCTGTACGGTGCTTAACGGTCATTTCGTCTCGATTCGTCGGTCTCCGTCGTTTTAATAGCAAACCAACGAACGAAAAGGTTTTTTTTTTTTTTAAAAAACTTGTTCGTCTCAAAACGTGGACGGCCGCCGTCGTATCGTGAGTGTACTACGCGTTGAGAACAAACGAACATTTCAGGCTCCGATACGTCGTATAATGCGAACGAGCGCCCTTTGATCCAAAACAAATCGTAATTTCAGAACAAAACTCCGATTAGGAAGCTGAAAGTGCTCGCGACGTTTCGCTGGAAACGAATGAAAACCGTCGTGTCGCCTAGGATTTCGGGATTTTACTTGAATAACGATTTGCTTACAAACGCTTAACCCGGTCCTATCGATAGAATATGCGAATTCCATTTGTTCGAATTAGAAATGTGTGATACGCCAACGCGAACGAATCGTTACGTGTTGTCCTAACGTATTCATACGGAAGCTCTCTTAAAACCTATTTTGTAAGCGAAATTTAAAAAAAAAAATTTTTAAACGCGCGTACCGTTGATCTTGTAAAATTCAACATGATGCTACGATGATGGAGCCGCCGAAAAACATTGCGCGACGAGCTTTCGTAGACGGCTGATCTCAGTCTCGGTTTGTAGCGTGAAGTCTTATACACGTTTGTATCGCCCCTAGTTTCGGTGTGATTTTAACGAAGTGTACCGACAACGAAAGCGAAACGAATTCCTCGGCTCCCGTTGCCGTTGTTAGCGCGACGTGCGTACGTTAAAATCGGAACGCTCCGTAGTAAAACGACGGCCGAAATTCGTGCCCCTGTGGTACGGATACCGTGGATCGTACCGTGACACCGAAACGGTGATTCCATGTAGGCGATGGTATAGACATTGAAATACGCCCCTAACCTAACAAAAATGAAATGTTTCACCCGCGGCAAGCACGGGATTGTTTGTCGCCGACCGAGAGAGTCCGATTGGACTTCACTACGAAATACTCCTCGGCCAAAAATCGCGCGTCCACGCGCGTCCACGCGCTGCACGGTAACGCCCCGCAGAATTCGAACGTATGTATCCCTCTCGCGTTTATTAAAAAAAATTATCCGCGTTATCTGTGTAACTCGGGGTGCACGTGAACGTAAATTTTCGAAAATGAACTATACTAAAAAAATCGCTTACGAAGCTCAACGTCACGGCGTTCCCGGTGTAAAAGACATTTCCACCGAATTCGATAACAGGTGACGTTCCCAAAACGGTTCGCTGTACTCCGACGACGTTTTAACGAAAACAAGGCGTTATTATTCGAATGAGAAACGCGTGCCGTATAGTTACAACGTATTTACGTTTTGGCGTACGCGCGAACGTTTTATTAAACATTACGGTAAAATGACGTGGGAATAATAAAAGCGAAATGGACGCCAATTTTCTCGGGAAAGGGGAGGATGCATATGATTTCGGGTCCCTTAAAACTATTTCCCGTTGAAAAAATGTACGTCCGTTGTGCGTCACGTACACATTGTTGTCACGCAGCACGCCGCAATACGACCGCGGCTACTCGACGTAGACAACGTAATAATATTATTTATTTAAACGCTGGCCGCGCGATTGTACGTTTCGCTATGCAGAACGACGAAACGCTTTAATTTATATATTCAAACCCCGACGTTTTACAAATAGATTGGTTACGTTGATTGGAAAAACGCGTTAAACGAGCCACACGATGTTCCAAAATGATTCGTCCGATTTCAAAAAATCGTACGTATCGTAAAATTCGATTAATCGGGTTAGGATACGTTTTACAAGTTAGTGGGTTACGTTAAGTTTTAGTTACGATGTTTACGAATATTCACAATGCTACCCCCTTACTTGCACGGCACACGTCTGAGCGACAATCAAATCCCTCATAAACCCGTCGAAGCGTATCGACTGTAGTCAAATTGATGGCGTCTGTTATGCGACCTTTCAATTCGCCAAGATCATTGGAAGAGAAGGTTCATAAACAGTGTTTTTTTTTATGCGAACCAAGAGGAAAAAAAACACAGATTGTAAGGTCCGGTGAACGGAGCGGCCAATGGCAAAATGTAGCGTCATTAGCGCCACAGCGACCGATCCATCGTTGTGGTAGTTTATCGTTGAACAATTTGTGGTCTTAGTGATGCTCCCAACTTGTTGTAAGATGAAACATTTCCATCGGCTTGCAAATTGTAGGAATAGCTCACCCTAAATCATTTGTATGTACAAAGGTCCTGTTACTGTGTTCCCGTCAAAGAAAAATCGTCCGTACACTTTCTCCGTGAAAACGGCGCAAAAAACGTGAAGTTTCGGGCGAATCCGTTTCAAGGTCCGACAATTACCCGCGGATCCCCAAATGGACCTATTGCGACGATGCACCTTGCCATTCAAACGAAATAAGTAGCCTCGTCGCTGAAAATGACGCGATAGGGAAACTGTTCTTCCTCTTCGCCCTTGTCAAGTGCAAATGTGCAAAACCGAAGCCTTCTTTGCAATACCGCCGTCGCCGTCGTGGAAAGCCCGCAGCGACCGAATTCTGTACGGTTTACGTGCCGGACGTCTACTCAAAACACACCAAAAACTGAACTGTTGTCTGTGGAAAAACAAGTTCTTTTGACGCTCGACGAACGGATTTCGCTCCGAACTGTTGGAAGTTCAACGTTAAACTGTTGTCGAAAATCACGCTGAACAATAATGACCGACTCGCACTTTTCAAAGCGGAGCACACAAAACGCCTACCCTGCCGCTCGATCGACATTTCAACGACAATTAAATCGCTCCACTCGCCTATTATGGTGCGCTTTATCGTAACTTATCTCGGCAATCGATAAAAACTCCATAAACCACACATTTCATATGGCTGGTATTTCATTAACCACAATTTACGGGCTCGAGATTTATAGCCTACTAAAATCGGATGAATCATTTTGGAACACTCTACGCAATAAAATAACGATTTGTTTTTAATTGAAATACAAAATGCGATTTCTCTACATCTCTATCTCGAAATGAAAATAATTTAGGTAAAAAAATAACAAATTCGTTAAGTGTACAATTATGCTAGCGATTTTATCTATTCCTTGGTATCGGCGAAATTTCGATTCGTCTAACTAGACGTCAATTTTTTATTAAACCAGCTTTCGTACATTATTATTATTATTATTATTATTATACGCTTGTAATTATATATATAATTGTAAAACACATTGCGTTGAATTTCAAAAATAAAAAGTTAGCTAAAAATCACATTTTAATATCTATTAATAATAATTATATAATTGCAGTAAAACTGTTTCAGATTTCAAAATTTGTTATTTTATTATTCAGCTGCCCTACGATATACGCGCGTGTTATATAGCCTTATATAATAATACGATATTCAACATGAATAATAATACGCGAAGAAAGATAACAAAAACAAAAATAAGTATACGAATTTATAACATCAAAGCAAAATAAAAGAATAAATTGTATACACGCGTATAAAACGAAGAAAAGAAAAACAAACGCGCTTAAATAACAAAATTCGAATTACGAAAATGAAAGAAAAAAAGACGTCTAGGAAACGAGATAATATATATTATCGCGGGTAAATAATAAACGAAAATATAAAAATTCCCGAAACTTCGACCAATTATATAAACAATTATGTGGAAGACAGAAAAAAGCGTTAAGAGAACACGAGAATTCTGGTCGAATTTCTTTAGAAGAACAAAAAAATAACTACGATTATTTTCGATATTTCGAAAATAATCGTAGTTTTTCAAGACTCCGGTCTCACGTGAAAAATGGCGACAATATGTTAAAAGTACATTTAGAAACTAGTAAATCAATATATATACATACAAAGCTACTTACCCAAATTAAAGAATAAATATACTTAGGGATCTAATTTAACGTAAAATACTCGAGAGAGTATTAAAAATAAATTTGTATACGATACATGTAGACGAAACCAATGGCATTTCACAAATCGAATAATTTTCGTCATGTATTCGTTATGTTGAAGAAATATTTACAATTACGAAAGATTTTCTTAAATTTGTTCCCGTACATGAGTTGTAATGAATGTACGGCTAACACGATTAAAGAAATTTAAAAAAAAAATTATTTCGATTTAAGGAAACTGCGTGAGCAAAATCACGACAGGGCCACAGGAACGCGTGGTCGTTTTAGAAGTATTCGATTAGTCATTAACGAAATGTACCCAAAAACTATATATCACACTATGTATCACGCTTATTAAATTTTTGTTTTTCAGACGCGGCAAAATCCCAAGATATTCGAAATGTTTTAGACATAATTAAACGAATGTCGCTCATTTTTTTAACTGTTCGGTAAAACGAACTACAGTTTTGAAAAGTGTAATTTACAAGAAATAAAACCGAGTGCGCAATCCACGAAACTTAAATCCCTATATGGAACCAATTGGATGGTGACGCCATGAAGCAGTTACGCTTTTTAAACAGTTTTTAGAACCTATTGCCGTTGCGTTAGAATAAGCGCGAAACGAATGTTCTAGGAGGAATTCTTCAAAAATAACTAATAGTGTACGGTCCTCGCCGTGTGTGTGACCGCGAATTCGGCGATGACACGGGTCTGTTACGTCACCACGATAATAACGATTACGGCCGAGTCAGTATACACTAAATCGTAGCCGCGTGCTTATCGTATTTTTTTTTGCTCCGCGACGACCTTTATTTTCTGTCTTATAATATATTCGTTAAATATAAAATACAGTCCACAGATTTGTTTATCTCGTTACAAGTGTTCCGTCCACCTAATAGATCGGCGACATAATTAATGGTTGTACAAATAGTCTACTACCGTTGTGTTGGTAATTTTAATTTTTCAATATCAATTCGAGCGAATTATTATGTTATCCGAATATATAACGAAACGAGAATGTCGATAGTATTTAAAGGTCTCGAACAAGTGACCGATGTAGTGTCGGTGTTTCGAGCCATACGGGTACGTGTTAATTTAAAATATAACGATATTTATAACGGAACCAAGGCTGTAAATTTGGACGTTGAACCGAAAACGTTTACGCACGTCGGAAAAAATCAATTTTCATACCGCGCGTATTATCAAACGGCATTAAACGAACGACTTTTGCCTGGCGACGAAAATGTAATTTCGTAACAATTTACCCAACACGCGTTACAGTGGAAACCCCGTTTTCTTTTTATTAAAAAAGCGGTTAAACCTTTCGTTAGTGATTTTTACCTGTGCCAAATGTCACTATAGAAGCCCAGTACGAGATTCGGCAAATGGCAAAGGGCCTGCTACTGCCGTTGAAACTTGTAGTGTCCGGGATCGTCGTAATGTACGCCGACTGACTGTCGAAAATACTAGCTATAATATAAGCCGCTACGGTTAGAACGCAACTTTTCGGCGTTGAGAAAACTCCGAACCTACTTAAGAAATACGATTACTGAATCGAGGGAGTTGCGCTTTTTCACCGACGAACACGACGAAACGGCATTAAACGAATTCGCCGACGGCGAAAAACCAAGGAATTTGCGTTTAATATCGTTTGTCTCAAATACGAGTATATCGTTATTACTCAGGGTACCATTCTATTTCGAATTTCGTAAACATAGTAAACACCGCGATTGTAAAATAGCTTATTTACACTAATTTCCTAAACCTCGTATTGCGGCGGCGGCGTACAAATTGGGCAAGTTTCGACAGTTTTTATGGTCCGATCTTGGTCGTAACTCTAGCGATAACTCGACGATTCTTTTACTCGATGTTTCAGCCTCCCCTCCCGTCGCCAATATGAAAAGAAAAAATTTCTAAACGCGTCCCCGTAATGGTGGAATTACGCGCGCAATTTGTATCCGCGCGTGTACGCAAAACACGTCCGTATTCGAAATAAATCGTCTTGAAAATATCGTAAATTTCGGCGAGAAAATTTAATATAATTTTCGTCGGAAGTAAACAACCCGTACACGAACGTTTCGCGTCGGCTGCAAAACAACGACTCAAAGGGATCACTAGCGCGAACATTATCGCCCATTGGTATACAAAATTGTCGTTATCTCGTCCGTTACGAGGAAGCGACGGCGACGTTAATTTTTACGGAACATTGGACAGATTTCCCGAATAAATGTCTAATATTGTCGTAGCCGAGGTTTCGTCGATTTTTTTCCTTTAAGTAAACACAATTGTAAACGCGTACGACATTCTTAAATCACCTCCAAGCGGTGAACACAAATTACGTCCATTTCCCATCGTTACCATCCCCGCGGTACGACGTATCCAAAATGGTTAACGTCCGGTGTACGGTATATACGCCTACATTCCGGAGGAATGGGGCACACGTAAATGGTTACGGCGAAAAAAGTCGTTTCGTCCATTTTGTTATGCCCCCGAGAGAGTGTATTCATTTCACGCGCGGCACTATCGTCGCCGTCAAATTGTTTTAAATATTCCGTTTTCAGTTCGCTCGCGTTTTTGTATATTTGTTCCGTAACTGTCCGTCGCGCGAATGTGTTAATTTGTAATTTCTCCGTGTGAACGGAGATGTGATCGTTGAAATTCAGAATCTTCAGAGCCAATTGTACCCTACAATGGTGACTACTGCCGAGTGTGTTGAATCGCGTCAAATAACTGCATTATTATCGGGGTTTTGTCGCCTTTATCGGATCGCTAACGACTAGGGGATTTCACAGTAGGAATACAACAAAAGAATATCTTGTTCTAAAAAATATCTATTGTTTTTAAAACCCCCATTGCTTAATTAAAAATTTCGTCCGCTTAAGCAATTTATCAGGGAAATAAATCGTCAAACGTTTTTCATATCTCCGGTGAACAAATTTACGATTATCTTTATGCCCACCGGTATTAGTATTACCCGTTACCGTTGCCGGAGATAATATAAAAATATTTCTGGAATATGGCGCGAAAAAATAGCGATTGGAAGGGTGCAGAAGGGGCGTGTACTTGATTGTATATATAAACAAAAAGTTCAAACGTTTATTTTCCGTATTCGTTTATTTTAAGCCGTATAAAAGGCCTCCTCGCCGAGCGATATGTGAATTGTGTTTTATATTATTTTCTATGACTTTTATTGTATCCGGCATTGTTAACCGTGACATCTTTATGTCCCTGCGGAAACGTTGGTCCGTCGTTTTGTCGCCTTTTTTGGATCGCTAACGATTCGTTTCCATTAATTTCGTCGACTAAATGGTTTTACAAAGGTACAACATCAACGCCCGAACTCTTAATGTTAACCGTTCGCGAACTATATAATTTCTGTAGCGTAGCGATACGAGAACAACAACCGTAAACGATATTATAGCCTCGGCCGACGCGTTCGATTCGAAAACGATACGATCTGACGCGCGCGTCGTCGTTTTGGGACCAAATCAACCGATCGAACGTTCGGCGTATACAAATTACGCGGAATCTGATGTTCGGACCAACTCCGCGCGTTTATACGGAAATTCGCGCGAAACCCGTCGCCGAACTCGGTATTTCGCCGTACACGCCGCGTACGAATAACGAACGACGGATCGAAACGGATGGTACACGCGGTAAACGACGACAATATAAACACTCGAAGTGTCCACTCCGTTTGCTGTTCGTATTACATTGCCGTTGGCGCGAAAAATCCGTTAATATAATAATATTCAAAGCGGCTGGAATTATGGTCTTTTTTTTCTTCCCCCGTCCCCTTTCACTGTCGGCAAATCGAGGGTGCGTCCGAGCTGTTAACTATTGTTACGGTTTATTTTTGATTTATGCCCGAAAAATAATAATAATAATCGCAAGTGTCGCGAACGATCCGGCGGGGGTTTAATTACAAACACGCCGTAATAACAGTATAAATACCCGGGGAGAAATTTTTTTATTTATGTATTTTTAATGCGAACGGGCGGGCGAGCGGATGGGGGGGAGCGGGTTGTTTATTTTGTGTCGTACTCCAAACATGGACCTGCGTTCCGGTTCCCGCTTTCGACATTATTTGAATTCGGACCACGGTCAACTAGCGCGCGAAAACTACCGTACGAGGAACGGGTTAGTTTACGCTCGTTTTACGAAAGGGAATTTTCGGTTTTGAAAATTTTCCGGTTTTTCGTTAATTTCTCGAACACGTCATCGAATATACCCACCGTCGTTTCAACTGCCGTTCTCGATCGTCGCTATTTTAAGCGTAACGCGTACCTTAATTTTCCCACATTACGTATAAAACGGTTTCGTGTCGTCTTTTGTTAATCAGTTTTATTCGCCAAAATCGACGGTACATTAAAAATACGTGATGTACTCGATCGAAATTCCGAATGAACCCCAAAAACCGAATATTCCTTATAAATTGGCTTAAGCGAGATTTTCAATTATATTTGAGTGTATTCGCAATAACGGTTTTGTTTAACGTCCACGAATCGCGAAAATTATTTAACCAATTATTATTCGAAGCGTTAATTTTTATACACAACGCGTATTTTTTGAAATTATATAGTTTACGTTTTACGAAATCGACCTTTCCGTTTCGTTTCAAATGACAATTATTGACGAACAATCGATAAAACGTTGTATAACTGAATTCGTTATACTCGATAATTTCGTAAAACATTTCTCTCGCCTTATTGTATTTTAGAAACTGTTATCTTTTCGAATATTACACTCCGTAAACATTAAGTTTGATGACAAAACGACGCGATTTTCACCGAACCGCCTATAATAGATTAACCCGAAACTTTTTTGGGTTTCGCCGAGGGGTGAGTTGAGGATAATTTATCAAATTTAATTGACTAGCGCAACATTTTGATAGGTTTGTACTTCTTACGAATTGCCATAGACTAATTTATTATTATGATTTAAGACGTACAATAAACGGGTTCGGTTCAAAAACATAAACTTCGTAAATGTTAAAATTCAAACAAAAACTATTACACTAAATCCACAAAAAGGAAACGACGCGCGCAAAATATAAGTGTTGTCTGATAGTTTGAAAAAAACATCGAAACGAATAGAATTTTAAAAAGTTTAACGCAATATGGATAAAATATTAAAGCGAACCAAACACTTTGTATGTTTGTTTATGATAAATCGATCGATCGGGATTTTACATTTGAAACTATAATACAAACTACGTATAGATAAATCAAAAAATTTTAGTACGGTTTTCGTGTTAACTTCGATCGATTATTCGACATATTATATGATAAGTCCGGCTCGATAACATTTATTCAATTTTCCAATAAAAGTTACTACCCCGTGTATACCTCTACAACAACAACAACAATAACGACGATAGTAAAAAATTATTCGTTAAAAAAATTACAAGCTCGTCTATATCGTCCATCATTGTCACCAATACATATAATAGAGAGAGGGGAACAAAATTGTTATCACTCTTTTTTGTCGCACGACTTCTTTGTTAATAATTACGTTTGATTCAAATGTAAAATACCGAATTTGATAAATGACTTCTGCATCAGCGATGACGAAAAATTATATAAAAAAAAAATGCAACGACAAAATTGACCTTTTTTTTATTAGTGAAGAGTAATCGCTTAACCGTATACATTTTTAAATTTTTTTAGTTAGTGATCGATTGTCCTAAATCTTCGTTACAGTTTAATACTTATTTAAACTCGGTTACGTTTTTTTTCGATATTATTAATATTATTTATACATTTTTTTTTCTTTTGACCCTTCGGAAAATACTAAACTGGACCCTCCGGTACGTACCCTAATGGATTTTGAATTAATTCAGTTTTAGCGCGTGGCTCCACGAGGGTATTTTTGATAATTCATTCTATTGAACTCAACGTAGAATGAATTCATCGTTACGAATATTGTATGGAAAAAAAACGTACAACGCAATCACAAAAATATGTTTCGTACGTTTCCTCGAGATTCGCCCTCTTTTTTTTTGACAAATTTTATACCAAATCGGTACCTCACTAAACGCACGAAATAAGTGTATTTACTTTACGTAAACACGTAACTGATCGATACGAAATTTACGCGTACACGCGTGCGTTCTCTACGGTCAAAATATAAAAATTCATTCGAAATTAGCTTTATAGTAAACGGTTTTTCGTGATCTAATTTTTAACGCTGCTTTCAACATCGACCGACGCCGTTGTAGTGTAAAACAATAAGTTCGTGCGTGCGGTAATTTTCGTTGTATTTCGGTAGAAAAGAATCGTACGAATACGGTACGCTAAAATAAACGCCGTTGGTGTATATCAAACAGTACTGCCATATACACCGGGTTTTCGGGAAATGTTCGAGGAAAACGGAAATTTTCCGTAAATGGTAGCGTTTAGAAATGCTTAAATATCGGCCTCGCGCTCGGAATAAGGGACGGTACATCCTGATATCCCGTTCAAATGTCCGTATTACGATGCCCCTATACGCGGGAATCGTAGTTAACGAACATTATCGAACGGCTGAGAAGAATGGCCCCCGATGTGCTATACAATTTCGAACACCCTTGACGACGCGCGTTCGTATAAATTGAACGTCGAGAAATACTAAATAGATCGACGAAATGAATGGCTGACGCAACAGCGAGGGACCAAAGTTTAACGAAACGTAATAAAAATAACGTTACATTTAACGATAATAGTGACGACAATCGCACGGACAACGAAACGAATCGGGCGACATACATTTAGAGATGCGTTTCGCGTGCTTCGCCTAACGCGAAAGTCTTCAAACAACAGCCGCATAAGAATAGTCGTTTGACTTGATGTTGGTCCAACTTATTGTATTAAAGCCAATTTTCAAAGACAAGCTAGCCACCGGTCTACTACGTACGTAGTAACTCGTTTATAAGTCATTTGGACGGGTCATCGCGTAATCTCGAATAGGTTTAATTGGAATAACATAATACTCGAAACGCGTTTGATAACATACTTACCGTATAGCGTCATCCGTTATCGATACCCGAGGGTTTTTAATATGATCCTCGTGGCATACGTGTACGCCGGGGTACATATAACGCGATACGACACGTGTAGTCGGTTCGAAACCATTTTGGCGAATTCTTCTCGGTCGGTACGCCGAAAATACGCGAAATTGTCGGATACCGCGAATACGATTCACAATGCGCTCTGAACATTCGCCGATATGTTATTAATATTGAAAATCGTATTTGTATGCCCCCACATCATTTGCGATTCGCGTTGCTAAACAAATATATTGCCCTTGACCTTCTCAAGTATATTCAACGAACGTGTATACGATGTACATGACTTACAAACAGTACTTGTAGTATATCGAAAGTGTTAAATTTGGGAAATTGATGTACACGTACGACGTTCAAAAACATTAACGTTACGGATGGTCTTGATTATATTGAGTCGTCGTTTTCTAAAAATACTCGCCAATTTTCTATCGTCTATTCTTTCCAAGTATGTCGGATTTCAATCGCCGCGTACTTGATAGCCTGATTAGCGACTTCCGTTTTCTGAAACGTTAATATCAACTCTTCCGGTATTTGAATACTACCGGCCCATACAGAGATACGATTGATTTTATTTTAGAAATATAAAGAAATTGTTCGCGATACACCGGTTGTTACGCGTAATAAATATTTGCTCTGGCCAACGGAGACGAAACGAGAAGAAAAATAGTAAAATTTGTCGGGAAAAACGATAATGTTTACTTCGCTGTTTACCGTTATAAATAACACGGGCAGACGTCAGTAATATTCGGTAATCGTCAAATTTGTAACAAACGTAGGTCGAATACAAATGGAAAAATATCTAACTTATTCGATATTCCTTAAATGTCCCGGTGAATGTTTAAAGAATGTTTTCTCTTAGATATCAAATGTCCGGCCTGAGGAACGATCGTAATATATTTTCCACGGATATATATATATATATATATATATATTCTTAAGATATCCTATTCAATGACGAAGTCAAATCCACATAAAAACGTCGATTTAAACGACGAACGAAAAAGTCACTCTATAATTGTGCATCGAATGAAATAATGCTGACAATGAGTGAGAGAATCATTATTAAATATTCGGCGACGTAATGTTTAAAAACGATTTTTTTTATTATTACGTAAATTGTATCCCGTTATTATCGATGCGTACCGTAGGCACTATACGTAAAATAGAACAAAAGAGACTTTTATTTACGTTTTTAATACTGAACGGGGGAGTGAAATAAATTGGTCTAACGACGTGTGCTCGTTATTTGCTTAGTGTGATCACGTTTTCGGGTAGATGTGTTCAAAAAGCTTCTTTATACGTGGACCTTTATGGTTTATATTTATTGGGAAATCGAACTTGAATGGTACTTCAAAGAGGTCATATTTTTCAAATTTCGTATTAGTTTCTAAGAATGTCGCTCTCGGTAAGCTATTTGAAAATAAACCCCGTAATTTTCACGAAAATCCCGTTTTGAACGACGTTTGTTTTCAAACTATTATTCGCCGTTATTCCGCCGCTGAGGTTAATTAAGAACGAAATAAAATAAAAAATATTTCGGTTCTTTAAATTCATTTTTCATACACGATATTTTCGAAAGTACCTGCCAACGTTGTATGTCGCTGTATTTTAAATCTAATTATATAACACTTACGGCTTATAAATATACCAATTTATTATTTAATCGTTTTACTTTTAACATAACGAATAAGCAAATCTACATATATATATATATATATAGTTACTAGTTTCAATCCTTAGAAATTCGCTAATATATTATTTTTATCGTTTTAATTTCTGGAAATAACGCGTTAAAAAATATTGTTTTTATTATTATAAAGTTTAAAAACGTCATCGTTACTAAGATTCGGACGAATGAACCCAAAACGTAACCATACAGTACGAAACATACATACATAAGGACTATCTGTTTTTTCGTAGCAGGTTTGTTAAAATACAAGCGTACGCCCCATTATTTTTCAAACGTTACCTTAAAGTCTTTGTCGAGTAGTCGATCGTTCAGTATCGCCGTGTTTGCGTTTGAAAATGAGAGAATAAAGTGAAAACTCCCTCCGATTGGCTCGGTATTATCGAAAAAAGTCAGCGCTAAGAGTGTTCACTCCTCTCACTAAACGTCTCGTGAAATAAGACCACGTTTCGCCGTCTAAATTAAAAACGTGATTTACTACAAATCACGTTCTTACGTCATAGAAGTTTTATTTAACGCGTGCGCCTCGCGTTTTGTTATTAAACGATTTCGGATTTATTGAAAAAAATAAATAAACAATAGAAACATCCCCGTTTCGTTTTATAATGAAGAGTCCCTATATAAGTGAAGAGACGAAAAAATTATACTATCGTGACCGTCGTAGGGGAGATTTTCATTATATTGGCCAGCGGCCGCACCAACGAACCATTTGGCCAGAGAAACGTTCTTTTGTTAGCGGCCGTAGTAGCGTCGGGACGGGCAGATGGGACGGCGGGGAGGAATTTATTACGAATAACAGGGGTAACCTAACACGACTAAACCCCTCTACTCCGTTTTTTAGGGGAAGCGAAAAAGTCCGTAACAAAGAATCGGCGGCGCTCTGGAGTGGTCTCGGTCGCGCGCATCGGTTGACCTCTATTATTATTGTTATTGTGACATGCGTCACGCGTGTGCGGTCCGCAAACGAGAAACTTTTGAATTTTAACGGCCAACGCGCGAACAAAAACCAATTAAACCGAGGGACGGACGTTATTTATACAATTTTAATATACAATATTCGACGGTATTCGGTATTGTCAATCGACTACGGACAACGTTAAACGCGATCAAATTTTCCGCCAAAATGAAACACGTAAATCACGCGTGTCGTAATCTCCGCGCTTAAGCGCGTTAAATTCTATATAGCGGGCACCCACGACGCTCGCCCGGACGGGTTAAATATATCGGACAACTACGTTCGAATGAACACGAATGGAAAATTACGACGACTGCGTTTCTTCTACGAAAGAACTTAATATTTTGTTTATACAAATAACCGGTCAACGAGAAACAGTGTCAATACGAAACGAAACAAATAACGTAACCGCCTAACAATGTACGCCGCAATATTAATAAGAATTTAGTCCGCCATCTCCGAATATAATTTACTATCGACAAACAAGCGTGCTATTACTACCTGTCAGTAGGTACCCACCGTGCGTTTCTCGGGTCTAAGAGGCTATTTTTATCGCGTAATTCGACGCTGTAAAGCGCGGGCGAGGTCGGCTGCACCTCGAGATTGAACAATTACGATCGACGTTAATTTGTTCCGAGGTAAAATTTAAAGCGTCTGTGTCGACGCTCTTTCAGAAACGCGTTCGATTTACGTTAATTTTTATACTGATTTCATTACCCTGTTCGTTCGATAATTTACTTCGCCGATTTTATCAACAGACGCGCGCACGTATCTTGGACGACCATCTCTACCGCCTTAGGGGTAGAATCTTTCCAAATAAGAATGCCTTTCTTAATAGGCATACACGTCGTTCGAGGAATATGTACTCTTAATCGGTACTTTAAACACGCGTAGACGATTGGTAGAGATTAGCAAAACCGTGGAGCGCCGTAACAACGGGAATGTTGGCGGCAGGTAATAATGATCGTATACGGAATTTTTTTGAAATACATCGTCGTAATGTTCGAGCGCGTAGACACCTACAGACAGTGGCGTACTTAGACCTGAATTTCGGGGGGGAGGACGTTAATTTTTAAATAAATAAATCGGACGACCCTAACGAAACGAGACGCGTTATAAACTTCAATGGATTATTCGTTTTTAACGAACACGTCATATTATAACGTGTAACGAAGTTTAAAAATATTTTAGTTTTTCGTTATTATTGAATAAAAATAAACGTCTCGTAAGAAATTAATTTTTCCTAAAAATTGTCGGTGGGGGAGTAATTTTTATCCCCCCCCCCGTTAGTACGCCACTGCCTACAGGAACGACGTAAGTACGCTTATAAAAATATCCACTTTCGTAAAGTTCGAATAACGCAAAACTAACGCGACCGAACGTATTTATAGTATTAAACTATCGTGTACGATTCGTATCCGCTTTTCTGAAATGTATCCCAACAGATTTATATGAATCCGGGGCGTCTGGGAAGAGATTCGCTTAGTAAACTTCAATTAATCGAAACGTGCGTTTGTTCGACCGTGCCTCGAGAAAGATTATCGAACGCTGCCAATACTCTCGATTGAAAATAAAATAACGCGATCGATCGACCTAAACGAGGTAGCGGAACAATCAAATTCCAAAAAATTAACTTTTACGTTTCGATTTTTTTTTTCGAACTCGCGAAATTTTCAATTATTAATATTACCGAAGACGTAAGAGAGTAACGTTCGCCGTGTGAAATCGACTAAATTATTATTATTTACGTAAGTATGTCTTTTCAATTAAATACCTACGGCGATATAACAAATTTCGAAAAGTTCGAACGAAAAAAAATGTAACCGTCGTAATTAGATAAATTAACGTAACGTGGTAATATAAATACAATAACAATCGTGTAACGTTGCGACGTATTTTTAATTGTAAAATTAGAACGAATACTAGCAGATAAATATCGGTCGTGAGACAATAACGCGGAAACGTGTTTAATTAACGAGAACGTTCCGTCGATTAAAATCGATGTAGCTTCGGAACGAAAGTCGACCTAAACGACCTAAACCAATGTCCGTTCCCAATGCCCTATACTCTTACACGGACGAGAGCGTTAAAAATTAAAACGCGACGTAATAAACCGGCGTCAAGCCTGACAAAGCATATGTAAATAATTGATACGTTCGAACGTCGGGGTCTTCTAAAAACGGTGAAATATCGGACGAAATCCGAAACCGTTGAAAATGTCCTGTGTGTGTGTGTGTGTGTGTGTGTGTGTGTGTGTGTGTGTGTGTGTGTGTGTGTGTGTGTGTGTGTGTGTGTGTTTGTGTATGAATACCAATACCGCGGTAACGGTTTATTGTTATACGTGCTCGCGTCATCGACAG
>JAIPRN010002975.1:0-25153 GCA_025469175.1 Geopemphigus sp. TES_GeoC_2020 | reverse complement strand
CTGATATATATATATATATATATATATATATATATATATATTAATCAATATTTCTAATTTCATGACTTATAGGCACATATGATGAAATTAAAGATAAGTTACCATATTTAATTGATGGTATGATATGTGGACAGTTTTAATGTTTGAGCATCCAAGATATGGAAAATGAAAAATACAATTCACGGCAAACAAATGGTATATTATCATTCGTTATCTACAATAAATGTATGGAACCACCAATTTAGTACAAAATGTCGGTATATTTAATTATCTTTTAGTTAGTAAATTTATATATAACTTGGACGCATTTTTTTTGTTTTTACAGATTAATCTTTCATAGAAAAAATTGAAACCTACAATTCTTCACAACAACAAATGTCCAATAATTATTCAATTTTCAACCAGAGAACTAACTCAAACAAATTGACTTGTTGATGGTAATAAATAACATTAATTACTTTTTTAAATTGGGGGTTACCGTATAAAATTTAATGTTAGCTAGTAAACTTGTATAGTAGGTGTAGTATAGTAAGTGTATTTGGTTTTTTTTTATTATAAATCAACTATATACAGAAAATCTTTTATCTACTTTAAATATAAAACTATCATCGAAAATGAATCGGATAATTAAGTATTGATTGCAATATTTCACATTGTAAATCACTAAATATAGGTTTATACTGATTATATTATACTATTCGAAATAAAATTCTCATTTTATACATTTTATAAACGTTATATTTTTTCTTAAATCTCGAACATCCCTCGTCAATTCCAATTGTATTTTTATTTTTTTATTTTTGATTATTAGTACATACAATCTATAAATAATTTTTTTATAATAAGCATGTTTGATGATTTGTTTTTTTTACTGACTTGACTGACATGAAGAAGTAATCACCCAGTGATAACACTTACTGGCTAGATAGGGTTGGTGTTATTTCAGGTCGCTATTCCAATTTCGCTTTAGTCTTCTGGATGGATTTCCGGGAATGGTTTCAGATTTTAGAGCGAGGATTAGTAGGTTAGGGTGGTTTGTAAGACGGGCATGGAAAAGTTTATATGAATTTTTAGCTACCTCTTGAATTACCAATTATATAGAGTAGAGATCTAAACAATTTTGTTCTAAATCTATATAGAAAATTAAAAAAGTTATAAACAAAATAAATATATTTAAAATAACTTTGACGCACATAATTTATATTTTTGTGAACTTTGCAACATGGTAATTAGTATATTGATTAGCGGTAAAAGATACTTATTATACAGAAGTTAGTAGTGTTGATCACTGTAATTAGTTTTTAATGTTACTACTAAATGCAATAAGATATTAAAAAAATGTAAAAACTGGAATGCTATCAATTTATTAAACAAATTATTAAATTAAACTGGACAAATATAATTTTCCTAGTTTCTTGTTTGAATGTATATTTTATATCAGTTAATCAACGTTTTGTTGTTTATGCCTTATACATTCGACAACGCTCAATTGTTTAAAAATACTTAGTTTATATTTTATTTCATTTATTTTGATGGTTAATTGTACTAACTACTATACACATTTTTATATTATATTCTCATACGTAGGATAATATTAAATATTCTAGTTTTCTTATAGTTTTTTATATATATTTTAAAAATGGAACCAAAAATTTTAATTTTATTGCTGATAGTATATCAGGATTTATATATGTGGAAGGTATATCTAGGTCCGAAGTACTGCCTTCAGGCTTTCCGGACCAGTGAGGGTATTGCCGATAAAAAAAAAAAAGATATCTAGCTTAAAAATCAAACTTTTAATGATAATCATAATAATATTGATAAAAACACTAATTTTTGTTTGTGTATGTTCAATAATAATTTTGACGCTGTCGATGAGATAAATAATGATGTAAATATTGCTTCAGCAATTAGCCCTACAACTCATCTTACTGTATTTATAAATAGACAAATTTATAATAAAAGAAAATTTCAACAGTAGATAAATTATTATGTGGTAGTTAATAATATTAACTACCAGTTTTTATCTGATTTTAATATATTTTTTCTCTGATAAATTCTTTTGAAATTATTATATAATTGATTTTATAAAAAATTGACTTCAAATTAAAATAATTATACACAAACAAGTCACTTTTACATGTTACAAAATTAACGATATTAAATATTTTTAATACATCGTAAATTTATTACTAATATGAAGTTTGAAAATTTACGTATAGTTTACGTAATAAATTAACGTTTTTCTACTAGTATTTTGTTGAATTGTGGCAGTATTTTATTAATTCCAATTTTCAAAATTGATTACCAATATTTATCTGACACGACCAATCTGTATTTTAATTTAGTATATTTCATCTTAAAAAATATTGTTCCATAAATAAATTAATATATCATCATCATCATTGTCCTCGCCTTTATCCCATCTATTTGGGGTCGGCCACCTTAGTTTTAAACCTCCGTTTGGCCCGATCTCCCATATCCTTGACACACACACCAGCAATCCTCATATCCTCAATCGTGTTTAACCACTTCTTCTTTGGTCTTCCCCTTCCTCTTCCTTCCACACTCAATTTCATAACTGAAAATAAATAAATAAATAAATATATATATTCAAATGAAAATTTGATCAAATTTAAATATTGTGTATCCGGAAGTTATTTTATAAAAATCAGTTAGTTTCTTTTTGGAGTTTGATTTTGAGTGTATCATTATGATTGAAGAGTAGGGAGTAAGTTTTCAATATCTTTATTAAACGGAAATTTCGAGAAATCATTTTTTATGACAGTTTAATGGTATTAATTAAATTTTAAAAACTATAGTTATACCTTGATAATATAATGATTTAAATTTATCACGATTAAAAATTACAGTTATGTGATGGAAGATTCCAAAACAACGCTATTATATTATTGTTTAATATATTAATGACATAAATGTACATTAAGTTATACTTTTTAAGGTTATGATTTTGAGAAATACACTTCAATATTTTATTATGTATAACGTTTTAATTATTACGAATATACTAAATATGTTAAATGTTTTCGCTATAGTTTTATTAATTTAATTATGCATTTTATTTTTAGATATTACGATGAAAAGTTCAATGGGGTCTGAGAATGTTAGAAACAGAATTGAACAAACATGAATAAAAGAATTTTTATATTTATATTTTGATTTATAATTAATAACTGTATTAACCTTTTTAAATTTATAATTACCAAATTATATTTAATATTGTATTGTTAACTGTTTAAAATAACAAACTGAATGTATATTCTCGTATTACAAAATGATGTAAAAATATACGTGATTTGGTTTACGAAAAGGGGGTTTATGTTTGAAAACTAGTTTTCGAGAAATTAGCTGTTAAAAGTAAAAACTAGATTCATCAGTTTCTCGTTGTTAGTTTTTTGATACCTAATCCCCCTTTTTATAGACCAGGTCATATATGTATTTTATTAAAAAAACATGATAAATAGTTTATTTATTTAATATTGTATTACATTGAATTTATATAAATTTGTAAATTTGTAACGCTAAAACTGAATTTTATATTAACAATAAGTATTATATTTTAAAATTAAATTTAGTATAAATTCTAGACGGATACTAGGTTAGAAAACTACTAGTTTATATATTTTATAATATTTATTAAGAAAACTTCTATTATCAATACATATATAGAATGAAAATAGTGGTATGTTTCTACTCTAGCCGTTAAAATTAACGATATATTTCATAAAAATAATTCAAAACTTTGTAATAATTACTTGTTGATAAAAGTGAGGCTGTATCTCAAACATGACTGATAAAAATTATTATAATTATCATAGATACATAAATTCACGTATATAAAATAAATATTAAAATTTTTAAAAATTTATACTTTAAGAAAAATAATAAATATATGTTATAAAAACCAAAAATATACCTAGAGTATTTAAAAATGTTTATAAAGGTCACAACTAGTTTCAACTATAAGTTATTATATATTAATGGAAATGAAAATACAATAAACGTAAAACATTAACATTAACGTGAAAAAATCAATTAATATTATTAAAAAAACGTTATTACTTTTTTAATAATAAATTTAATAGGTGCATATATATACATAAATAACATTTCGAAATGGACGTATTTAATACATTATGAATATTATCTAATATATATTGATATAAAATATCTTTTAAATCTGTACATTTAAAATATTTATTTTTTATTTAAATATATTTAAATATATTAATTTTCATTTCTATATAAATATGTAATACTAATACTGAATTTGTATAAATATTAATCTGAATGTTTTAAAGGGTTAAATCATAATCTATATTAAAAGTAATTCTATAATTATTTTCTAAAAATATGTTAATATTAAAATTTGATTTCGGATTAGTTCTTTTAAGTTTTATTTTGAAGATGTGGTTCTTTATATCTGTTTAAAATTCATACGATTTTTAGTAATTTATAATATATTACAAGTACGTTTTAGTTTGTTAATTTCAGAATAATTAAAATTATTGTAAAAATGAATTGAAAATTATTTTAATTGTTTAAATTAATATAAGTATGGAACGTGATTTTAGTATTATTTACATTATTAATTATGTTAAAAAATTCTTCGATAAAATATTTTGATATTTACTACATTATTTATTTGTTTGGATTATTTAATATATATATTTTTGAAATTATTGTTATAATCTTGATTAAATATGATCGAGGAGGATTTGAGGACTGCTGGTGTGTGTGTGGAAGATGTGGGAGATCGGGCTAAATGGAAGTTTAGGACAAAAGTGGCCAACCCCAAGTAGATGGGATAGAGGCGAGGGAGATGATGATTTAATTGTTATAATCATTGAGTGTCTTAAATGTGTGGCTCCTTTCTACGAATATATTAATCACGTCTAATCGTTATACTTAGCACATATTCTTATTGTGTTAAATGATTCAGATTATATATTGCTTGTAAAACGAAACATGTTTTCGTTATTTAATGTTTCCTATAATATGCTTATATATTTTTTTGGTAATATTAAATTATTTTAATTTTAAATAGCGATATGTACAATATTAAATTTGGGTTTATAATTATATTTATATAACAGAATTTAGATATTTCGTGGTATTACTCCTATAGCAGTAATATAAATTTGATCGCTGTAGCAGTAATAAAATATTATATTTTAAGGTGCGTGAAACAAAATGAGTTTTTCAACCGTCCGACGACAACGTATTAAATAATAATATTTATAACGTACGATAGAATCCATATTGACACAGTTATGTGTTTAATGCTGTGTTTATTTTTGTCGTGGAGAATATCTCTAATATTTTTCATTTTTTCGAACCAACAAAGTACGCAATTTCATAAACTTTTCATCGTTGCTCCGGATTCTCTGTTATATATTAAGAAACGTCGGAAAAACGTACGGATTTACCAATAGCTATATAAACGTGACAAGCGCTCTTAAGTTTCATTAGGAATTTCTCGAAGACACCGAACGCCTGCCGCTTCTTTTTGTAGATGGGATTTTCGGTGTTTTTCAATTGGTAGGAACACACGCGCAAAACACAAATTTCACCAAAATATCCGGACGCTGGAAGGACCGAGAACGGGGGCTATATTAAAGTGTGTATAATCGATACGGAATACCTGTAAATCGTACAAAATCTCGACGGCTTTTCATTAATTAATTTATTACGGCGTTGCCTATTGGTACGACAAAGACGGACCGAATACGTCCGTAAATAGACGATAATTTTCCGAACGTGCGCTTATCGAAAACGTATTGAAAAACCTCGTGGCGGGTTTCGTTTTATTTGGCGCCGTTATACGAACGGTAATACAAATATTCGCTCTCGATAGAATGAACACCCTCAGGGGCCCGCGAATAAAAACAATCGTCGGTTTGGAAACCGAAATTTCGCGGGCTAACGACGATTTAAGACGTCACTGTCCGACCGCCACTTAATTGTTCGGCGTACGTGGCCAGCACGCACTGATGGTGGATTTTCGAACTCGCGCGTCGCCTCACACTGTTTCCGCACAGCTGTTTCCTGTATCGTTGCGACCACTAACCACCACCATTACCACCTCCACCGAACGTGCGCTACACGATCGCGCACCGTCATCGTATTATGGCCGCCACAACAACAGCGCCGCGATTTGGAAGCGACACGATGACTGGACGTTCCTTCGGTTAATTTTGTGACGTAATCGTAAGTGTTTGTGTTCTTCGTTCGCGCCGCGTTGTAGATTTTGTTGCCCGTGCTCCCGGTCCTTTCGTCGTCTCGCCGTTACGGTTTTCCTGCTGGTTTCGTCGGCCCGACGTTGGTCGTAACATTTGTTCCTGACGTCGTACCCCCCGGTCCGTTTCTTCGCAGTTCCATTCGATTCGCCTGTGTTTCGTCACACGAAGAACCGAAAACGACGCCGTAGTGCAACGCGTGTTTTCCGTTCTTGTCCAACCTGGTCGCCATTGTTCGGCGGACACCATTTACCGGACTGCGTGAACGCGAAAAAGTATATTTTCAACGTTAATTACTTTTACTTATTACTTTTACTCGGTTGGTTTGTTCGTCAATAGACATGATCTAATGATGGTTGTCACCGCATCGAGTATGACCTTTTTCGTTTTTATGTTATACGTTCGTATTAATCGTCGACCTGTTCGAACGTATTGTTATTCACAATTCGATATTATCGTAATTCATTTTTTACGTACTCATGTACTGTTTGTACGAATAATTCGTATTGTGAATGTAATATTTTTTATTTGTAGTACCTAGTTACATTATAATAGTTGCGTAATTGTTTTGGGTATAAAACAATTTTTGATAACCGAGTTGCGTTCATAATTTATTTGCAGTAGGTCTAAGTGGTGCGCGCAGATCTTTTTTCTTAACAAATCTTTAATATGGATCATTGTATATTGTTGACCCGTTTGTATGTATTATTATTCACAATTTGATACTATTGTAATTAATTTTTTTATGTACTATTGTAGTGTTTGTACGAATAGTTCGTGTTGTGGATATACAAGTAATTCTTTTTTAGTAGTGCCTAACTATAATAGTTGGTTGTTTTGCGCAAGAATTGTTAGGAAGAATAAAAATGCTTTGACAACCGAGTTGCATGTAGAGTTTATCGGCAATATGTCTAAGTTGCGTGTGTAAATATTTTTTAATTAAAAAAAGTAAATTGTATGTCATTTTTATTGTTTCGTAATATTAATATACAGTTAGTATGTATAAAGCTATTCTTCGCTTTTCTAATAAAACAGTATTAATTGTCAGTATTGACATTAGGTAAGATTTACATAATAATTTGTTTTCTTCCTATACATACTTATATCTTATTATTGAATCTTCAGCAAACACTCATTCGTAATTCATTGTAATGTTGAACTATTTCACATCCATAATATGAAAGTAGGTATCTTTGAAGGTAGCCTACAAGGACACAAAAATAATGAGACTTTTTTGATAAATGTGGTTTATTTTAATAATTTTACAATCTAATGTTTATCACCATCAAAGTAGTTTCCTTCAGCATCTACACACTGTTGCATACGTTGCTATCATTTATGAAAAGAGTTCCGTCAATTACTTTCACCAAGCTTTTTTTAGATGTTTTGCTGTTTTCGTTTTTACGTCATCAATTGTTTGAAAATGTGTTCCTTTCAATGCATTTTTAATTTTTGGAAATAGGTAGAAGTTAAAAACTGTGAAGTATAACTAGCGAGTAGGGGAGGGGGTGTTAAAATAAAGTGATTTTTTTTTCAGTTAAAAAACAAACTGAAAGTGTACTGTGAGTTGGAGTATTATCTCGGTAAAGAATCCAGCCATTCTTCTACAGATCTTGTGGTTTCTTCCTAACACGTTCTCTTAATTTTCATGTTTAAATTTTCTATTAAAATTCTACGAACAGTTTCTTTAACAATGTTTATTGTTTCTGCTATAGCTGTTATACTTAATCGATGATTTTGCCAAATAGTTTTTTAAACATTTTTATTTACTAAATACATGACAGGAGATGACTAGGGCGATCATCGTCTTCAACATCTCTTCCACTATAAAACTGTGCCATTCAAAAATGTTAGCTCATGATATGCATTCATCGTCATAAATTTTTTTTAACATTTGAAATGATTCCGTGTCAGTTTTATCTAATTTAACAAGAAATTTAACGTTAATACGTCGCTAAGCTTTTGATTCCAAAATTTTTTTGGCAATACGATCGAATACACATTAATAACAAAGCAAATAAATATAAGAAAAATGAATCGATTTGATTAATACTCATAGTATTCTTAGATAAATATTTCCCAATGGCTATGTAGATAATGTTAATAGTTTAAGTTTTATCGTAAAAGTCAGTTTTGTAGCATACCTTATATTACTTTTAATATTATACAACATATTTATTGACGATATTCCTTTGACTCTTTGTAGATGATACTACAAATAGCATCATTTCAACATACGTCAATTTAATTACAATTTTTAACGCGTTTTAAATTTTTCTAAACGTGATATAAAACTCATATCGACGGAGAATTAAAAATAATTTTGAATAAGTCAGTTTATTTTCTATAACTTTTTCTCCATGTTCTAGTATTAGTCCTCCAATGCTAGTTCGTAATAACCTTATTTTATATAAAATTGTCACCAGATACATAGGCATCAAACTGGATTAAAGACTTGTTTGGTTATATGTACATATAAAAAAGAAAAACCTTTAATTAGAACTTTGCATACTCAAAAATGTTCTTAAATTTAATATCTTTAAGAATACTAAATTATTTTATAAACAATCGTCCAATGCTGACATAATTTCTAACTATGGAGTATAACTATAATTTCAAATATTAATAGCTTTTAGTAGTAATAAATATTCTTTCATCTTATTACTACCAATGCTCCTTGGTATGTTAATAGTCTCATATAATGCTTAGACCTTAAAATTAAAAAAATACAGCTTAATGTAATTATAAACTATTTTAACCGATTTATATTTAATTACTCATTTATCATTCTTTGTGATAATTTACCTCGTTGCCTACAATGTGTAAAAGACCCAAAAATTTTAATAAAAAAATATTTGTATATATTTTAAAGCTGTGCTAATAGGTAACTCCTTCATTCAAGTTATAAAATCCAAGGCAATTCATAAATTTTTTTTATGAAACCCATTGTTATAAAAATCTACAAGAATATAAAATTGAATTATGAAAAATTAAAATCAAATTCGAGAAAAATGATGTATCTTTGGAATGCAAATGTTTATCATTAGTATAGACAAAATTAAAAATTTATCTGTCCTTTTTTAATTACACAATTGATACAATGACAATTCTAATTTTTAAATCTATAAAAAGTAAAAAGTAAAATAATTATATGTTTTGTATATAACTTTGACTTATTGCATTATTTAAATCAATAAATATATATCATCATTTCCTTTGCCTTTATCCCATGTATTTGGGGTTGGCCACCTTCGTCGTAAACCTCCATTTGGCCCAATCTCTCACATCCTTCACGCACACACCAGCAATCCTCATATCCTCAATCGTATTCAACCTCTAATTATTTGGTCTTCCCCTTCCTCTTCTTCTTTCCACACTCAATTCCATAACAGTTCTTACTGCTTCCGAATTTTCTCTCCTCATAGCATGCCCAAACCATCTAAGTCTATTCTCCCTCATTTTATCCATAATCGCCGCACATCAATAAATATATATATAAATGTATTGCATAATTTATTAAATGATTTTAAATAGATACCTATTGTACGATTATTAATTTTATGATGCGATTACAAACTTATTATTTATTACATTTTTTTCTGATTTGCAGGATATTTACAATTTTTCAACTTCGTATTTGAAACTTACCAGATATTTTTAAACAGGTAATTTTAACAATTACAATTTTTCTAATACATTTGTCATTTAAAATATGTAATCTAACGGTATAAAATATACACATTTTTATATGTTATCTACAATTTCATTTGAATTCTAGGAATTTTCATTAGCATTTGTTTGGTGATGCCAATTTTAAGTATTGTTGCATAATATAATGTTATAAATGAAATACAATGGATATTGTATTTTAGACCATTGTATTGGTACATATATTTATTATATTTATAATATAATATATTTATATTGGTATATACATTTTTCATTAGTAGATAGATGATCCATATATATATATAAATATATAAATGTATACATAATATATGTATATATAATATATGTATATATTTGTAATCTCAATGTTTAATTGCCATATGCATTCATAGCTATATTTACACGATGAGAGAATAAAAAAGTATCAAATTATTGTAATAATTAATATGAAATTATGAAATACAATTTAAAATTATATTTTATCGTTAATATGTCTTTAAATATATATTATATGAATATATTTTCATACATTTAAACATTTTGAATTTTAATCTTATGAATACATAAATTCTTTGTCATAGGTTTGTCAGTGTTGCTGTTTTTGCATTTGGCTGTTAGTATTGAATAACATATAATAGATTTTATAAATAGATGGTAGACTAATATAAGCATAAATATATGTACTTAATAAATTAGATATCTAACTAGTTGTTTATTATTAACACCTGACAAGTATATGCGAGTTTAGGAAAAAAATTAGTGTATGGAGGTCGAAAATTTAATGTTTATTAAATTATAATATCAAGGATATTTATTTCATTAAATTACATGGAAATTATTTTTTTTTTAAATTGTTCTAAAGTGTTTTTAATTTTTATATTTGTAAATTTAATTTTAGGGTTAATTTTGTTCTCACGTTCTTTAGCTATTTTGATTTCATTAATATTAACTTTGAGATACAATTTCTTGATTAATGTTTACATTAAATTATTATGATTAATCTTATATAATTAATAAATAAATTATGAATGAAAGTTTTAACAATAGTGAATTATTGTAATTTTCATATTTGCTTTATTAGACAATTAATGGTTTTAATTTTCTTTTTTTTATCAAATTTTCTAAATTTCGGCTTTAAGTCGATGATTTATGTTTCTTTTTAATGGATGGAATTACAAGAAATATACAAGATGAGATGCCATTATATAATATAATTAATATAATTCTTGGTTTCTTATGTATACTAATATACACATAGACATGGAACTTACACAGATCAATAATATATAAATACGTGTATAATTGAAGTTTGTGTATCCGCGTAATAAGATATATGTGTATTTAAAGTCAAGAAGATTTTATTAAAATATTTTTTTTTAAATTAATAACAATGTTTTCATATCATAATGATGTGTGCTAGTATATAATCATATTATTTATAGATTCACTTATTTTTTATTTATGTCAATTAATGCTGTTTAATAATTGTCATTGACTTACACATTAGTTCATATCAGTCATTATGTCAGTCAATACATAAAGCTAATAATTAAAATTTTAAAGATTACATTTTGTAATTGACTGCAAAATTTAACTTAGTGAACATCAATATGTAAATTATTTTAAATACAATAAAATTGTCACAATTATTATTGTTATTATTTAGTGTTGTAAATATTTAATATATTATATATCAACTTATAAATATAATAATTAAATACATATTAAAAACTATTATGAAAAAATTTCGATTTAAAAAATGAAATCTTGGTATTATATATTGTTTTATTTAAATGGTAGGGAAGTATGTGCTTCCCTCATCACTGGATTTTCCACTGACCAAAATATTCAGTTAGGTTACAACTTCAACTATACATTATACAGGCATATATTTATGTATATATACATAAGTATGTACTTCATACATAGATATACCATTTATCTACTTACATGTATACTCGTGTAATTAAATGAAATAATAATTTTTAGTACATACTGTTTATGGATGATGATATTGTGCTTGTTAGTGAGAGAGTTTAGAGACAGTTAACAATACACTTGAAAAATGGAAAGAAACGGTATTTATTTGATGGTAAAGAATTAAGGATTAGTAGGAATAAAATAGAATATATAGGATATAATTTTAATGCGAGGAAGTAAAATATCAATAGAAAAAAGAAAGTCACGAGAAAAAAGTGAAAAAGAATAAAATTCTACGATTCATTGATAATATTATGTACAATAGATAAATCTTTATTTTTAAGCAGTGTATGTCAGCTGTTAGTTTTAATAAATAGTCGAATCTTATGTGAATTGGTTAGAAATAATTGGTAATAGAATATTTTAATTTTCCCTCTTCTTTTTTAAATATGCCCTCTCAAAATAATTCTTAATTTAAGGATCCTTTTGATTAAATCTCAGTATCTATAATTTTTATTAGATACTATAAATAATCTATATCAAAATTATTTAAATTAATTAAAACAATGTTTCATTTCCTCATATTTTTTTTAACTAAAATATTACTGTCTGCCGATATAAATAAATTATTTATAGGTAAATTAGTTAACTATATAGTTAGTTCTAAAGAATTTTCATATAAATAGCAGTAATATATAATTCAATATGTTATAGTCATTTCCATAAATAGTCTATTGAATGAGTAATATAAAATTCTCAATATTTTAATATCTACGAATAATATATTTTACGACCAACTACTTTTGTGTACATTTTTGGTGTGTTATACAAGTTTTGTAATGTATAAATAGCTAATTAAATTTTTCTTCTATTATTTATCACAAATATTAATTTTTTCTTTTTGAAGTATTTAGGCAATTATTAATTATATTGTAATGTGCAAATTGTATATTTTTTAAATATTTGTTGTACATTTTTAAATTAGTATTAATTTTAAAAATCAATTAATATATTTTATTTACATTATGAAAATTAAATTAAATACTTAAATATAAAATAATAAACGATTTATTTTAATGTTGGATTTAGACTTTTTAATGCGAGTGAATTAGAAGTGAAGAATATATCTACCCATATAATATATATTTTGAAGATATATTATCAGTGTTTCTGTTGAATATTAAGTTTATATTATACCTAATCAAAACAAGTATATAATTATTAAAATCCAATTTTTAATATTTTCATCAAATTATAAATTAATATTCTTTTAAACTCTTACTATAAATTTATCTTTGTTTTATAGAGAAAATAAATATTTGGTAAAATAAAAAAAATTTAAACTAAACTTATCGAGTACAATACTTGGAATTATATTAAGATAATACTAAAGTCTTCTAGAATTAATTGTCTTTGTCTAATAGATATTATAGTAAAATAATATTATGTAGAACTTAGATTGTGGTATTTGGATTGAAGGTAGAGCTTAGATACTTAGCAAATTTGAAGTGGAATATTTTCAAATGCCGTTTTGTAAAATATTGTTTAACAAAGAAGTTAAACTATTAAAAAATTAAATCTTAAAATAATGTAACTTCTTTTGTCAAACAATATTTTATGAAAAGACTAAGAGATATATACCCAAAAATTGTTTCTCTTCAGTTGGTAACAAAGATGTGTTTAATAATGGGCTAAGGGGCAATTGTCCTTGGTTGTAAAATTGTAGACTTAGTGGCAGGTCATAGCAAAATATATCTTGCCAATTTTAATTTTAAATATATATATTTTTTCTCTGTTGAAATAACCATGTTCGTTTTACGTATGTTTATAAATTTGTAAAAATTCAAAATAAATTATTTTCTTCCAATATTTATAAAGCTTAAAAATTAAAGATTAATTTAAAAATCATATATGATCTGTGTATTCTAACCTACACAAATATTTATTGTAATAGTATATAATTTGTGAACCATTTATAAACTTATTTTTCTTAATTATTGTTTGATGATTGATGGTTTTTAAATATTTAATATACATAGTGTTAAATGTATTATTATTATTATTTACAAAAGATAATAATGTAAAGTGAATTATATAATAATGAAATTATTATCAATGTGCAGAAACTATTACGCTGAAAAAAATTATACAGAGAGTAATGATAGGAAATTTGTATTGACCTTAGTGTCATTGAGTCTTAAAATAGTACTAATTGATGGTTAATATTTAAATTCTAATTTCAATCTAAATGCCGCCGCCACAATTAAGTTCTATGCAATATTAGTTTGCTTTTATTGTCCGCTATATGGTTGGAGATAACGAATGTGGGTGTGGTGTTCTTTTAAAATCGATTCTATAAAATATAATGTTTTAATAATTTTTTTATTAAATTAAATTTAGGATATTCGTAATATTTTTATGTTTATTTTTGCACTATTAAAACGTGTTATTTAATTTTGTGTACATACATATATAAATATATATATATATAGGATATGTATCCTTTTATTAAAATAAAAAAAATTATCAATTTTATTCATTAAGTAGTTAGTAGTTCAAGGTCAATTAATTAATTATAATATTTCAGTCGATAAAACTTTAATTTAACGTATTTTTACTAATTAATTATTAAACAAATTTAACGTAAAATTGTTTTATTATGTTTTCTAATATAACTTTTATATATTTTATAAAAAAATTATTTACTATATTTTGTTGTGACTAGAATGAGCAGACCAATTTCATTATTACTATAGTGAGTAATGAGTATTTTTTAGAAAATACGCCTATTATAATAAACTTATCGGTTTATTTCTTTGTGTGACATATAGTAACAAGTATATTGTAGTATGCTTAGTAAAAAGTGAACTACAACGATCATAGGTTTTGTGGTGACATTTTATGAACTCATCGGCTCTACATTTATGAAAGCAATTTTTGGTTTAATACTGCTATAAATGTAATCTGTATATAAACATTTTTTTTATAATTGTAAATTTATTGAACATAAATATAAAATAATTTTATGTTTGTTCCATAGTTTGTGTAAATCGTAATAAAAAGGTTATGACCATTATGGTTCATTTTTTACTGGCCGTCTTTATTATAGTTATTGTATTCTTTTATCACGGTTAAAATTATTTATTAATTTGATAGTTTTAACTCGTTTTACAACACAAAATATAAGTTATTATTAAAACTTTCTAATAACGATAATCATAATTCTAATATTAATTTTATATATCATCAATTTAAATTTTATTTTGATTTCATTACAGATTTACCGATATCAATATAATAAAATTGAAATATAAGATTAAGATGAGTGAATTAGCTTTGGAAGGTACGTTCTTACGTACTTGTGACGTATGCAATGAATCGTATAATAACTTGATGAGTTTTACTGAACATATCGAGACACATGGAAATATAATAGAAAAAACTACTACCAAACAGCGACGACGTAAAAAGAAACGGGGAATTAAATATTGTAATATTTGTTGTAAAAATTTTTCTACTGCTGGATCTTGTTTAGCTCATATGAAACATTATCATGATGCAACAGCTACGAGCAACTTTAATACTCTGTTTAAAAAGAGTCTACCTACTTCTAGTGTATCCAAAGAAATTGAGAAAGCTAACAAAGAATCTAGTAAGAATGTTGGTATTGAAGATATTTTTATAGAATTTGAAAATAAATTGCCATTTGAATTGCGATACGATAAGTGTAGATGTCATTTGTGTGATAAAGTTTTCGATGATATGAATGATTTTATGAATCATGAAAAAATTCATTATCAATTGGAAGCGGCGGATGAAATAGACATGGCAATGTCTAAGTCTGTGCCCATAGAAAAACAAATGGAAGTAGAAGTGACCATACCCATACCTATATCAGCAACGTTGGCCTTACCAGTGTCTGTACCTTCACCAAAGTCCTTGCCTTTACCAGTGACTATACCTCTACCAGTACCCAGGCCCAGAGGTTCCAGAGAAGTTAACACGCCTGTACAAAGGCCCGTTACCATGCCCATGCCCATGGCTATACCCATACCAGTGCTTCCAAAAGAGGAAATACCCTATTCTATGGGTACTTCTAATACCGACAACAATACAATTGCTGGATTAATGTGCGAACAATGTCAGTGCATATTCACCTCGGATATGGATTTTGAAGAGCATAGTACAAATTGTAAATATGTAGAGCAGAAAACTCGTATAGATTACGAGGCAAATATAAAAACGGAACAGAACGAATGTAGCGTGTCACATAATCCGGATAGTATGGTCGTTGAAAATCCTCTACCTGTAGGGGCGAATAACACGGACCATATTAGAGCTTGTCAAGAACTGCACGCGGTGAAATATGTGTTTCATTGTGAAATTTGTGAAAAGAATTGCGAAAACCCCGATCATTATGAAATAATTCAGTGGTGGGCTCCGCCAGATGAATTCTATCCGTTTGTATGTCATGTTTGTCAAGCGGCATTCACTGAACAGGACGCGTTGAAATCACACGGCACTGAACATTGTAATGCGAATGTTTGCTAAAGATATTATCCATATCGGCGATTATCTTTTGAACATTTAACAATTTATACTTGATGTATGAATGTAACAAAACATGTATATATAGTTTTTTTTTTTTTAATATTTATTTTTTATTTTACGATTATTTTAACAAAAATATCCGGTTACATAAAACTTAATGAGCTTTTTAAGTGTACAATAAGAAGATGTACGTTAAATGTAACCTGCCATAAATGTATGACGACTGATGATATATGTATTATTATGAAATATATTTTTTATATTGTCAAAATAAATTTATTTTATTTTGTAATATATCGCGCAGTATCTGAAACGCCAATTGTAATTATAATTACGAATTAAATTATTATACAATTCGTAATTATGTATTTATCGCCTTATTATTTAAATTTTTATAAGTAGCGTAAAATGAATGTTTGTGACCCATAAATTTGGTTTAAGACATATGATTCATTATAGACATTTACGCCAATTGTAATTATAATTACGAATTAAATTATTATACAATTCGTAATTATGTATTTATCGCCTTATTATTTAAATTTTTATAAGCAGCGTAAAATGAATGTTTGTGACCCATAAATTTGGTTTAAGACATATGATTCATTATAGACATTTAAAGTGTAACGACAATTTATATTACGCCGATATTAATATTTCGATTTAGCATCCCCGGTCGATTTCGGATCTATTTGCGGGGCGTTATAATTTTAAAATGTACGAAACGGAAGTGTCGTTTATTCACCAACGTCACTTGGTTTTAAAGTTATCGACGAAGACAACGTGTTTTTTATGTTACGGATTGTAGGGTACGTAAACAATTAATTGTTGTCATTACGCGCACACAATTTTGGCTAATCACGTTATCCAATATATTCCTCTCCCTTCACTATGTTGTATAGTCATATTGTCAAGAATTTTCCCCACATATCGGGTTACATGTTAGTTTTTGAATATTATAAGGTTGCCTAGGTACTTAACCTAACCTAATCGTGTGTGGTACAACGACGAAGGAATCTGCCGGGTAAGTAAAACGGCTGTCTCGCCGTCGTCCCCTTCATCGACCAACACACGACAGAGCATCTACAGAGTATTTATAGTAGTCCTAATGCGTACGAGACCAGTCGTTCGTTTGTTTTACCGTGATCCAATTATTTTACAATAAAGTTTATAACGCGACTTATTACTTCGGCGTACATTTTTTATGTGTCGCTCCAAGTTCATAACGCGTATAAACAAGTTAGACGAATATTTTTACTTTCGTATTTATTACCGTGTCGTGCATAAACAAAATATAGAAATTTACCATATAAATACTCGTAAGAAACATGCTCGGTAATTCGGTAACGCGTAAATTCAATCAATATTTCGTCGTTTCGTCGAATATTTTTGATCAATTTGCGTCGTATGTTCAAAAATGTTTTATTCGTAATTCTAATCGTTGGTATTTCGAAATTTTCGATTGAAAATTTGTTTTTAAGGAATTATCAAATCGTCGTTATTTCATAGCGTTTTAAAACGTATTTTTTATCACGGTTAATTTAGAAAATCGCGCGATATATATACATATGACGAATATTACAATCAGATTGAACAATCGATGGATTTTGATTAATTACGTCATTCTATTAATACGTTTAAACGTTTTTAATTTGTCAAACCAATTGGCGGTATCGGTCTTATTCTTAGGCCATTTTATATCAAATTCGAATCTATCGCGCCAATTAGAAATACGCGTCTAAAGCGAATGAATCGTTATTGGTGGTTGGCTCAAAAACCCGTTCCTTTTATAAAATACTGTCGAATTTATCGTAAATCGTCGATAGTCCGTTAGAAAATTTTCGGAAACAATCGAAACACGATATGAAACATTTTTGGGTTAAATATTTTCGCGTGTATCCAACAATAAAGAAATGAATTATGCTTCGATAATACAACTTTCGTCAACATATTTTCGCCGAACTGGTATTCCCGCCACTTTCTCCGGCCAACACTGAAAACGATTTCGGACGCGTTTTATTAAAAACGAAACGTAATATTATCGAATTAATAAAAAAAAATAAATATCGATCGGTCACGCCGATCTTTCTTTTTTTTAAACAACGTTTTGTAATTATTATAACGAAAAAATCGTTAATAATTACGCACAAATAGAATATCGGTACAAATTAAACGATTCGTTTCTAAATCTATATACGTAATATATATATATATATATATATATATATATATAAATTACGAATTATTTAAACGATCGTGTTTTTGTTTAATTTATTATTTTCTACATTATTTAAAAGTATAATCGAAATATTTACGCCCGATATTACTAAAAAGCAAAAATAAAAACGACGTTAAATTGTTCGTAATATAAGAAGGGCGCGCGAGGTTTTCAAAAATTTAAAACTGTCGAGGATCTCTATTTGCCAGTAATAGAATAAGGCGATGAAGTCGACGCGTAATACTTAGCTAATAATAATACTTACGGCTAAGACGAGGGATTCTTTATACACTTAAACGATAGTCCATTTGGAAGTTAGATAACCGGAAGAGAGAGACTATTTAATAAAGAACTTGATTTTATTTCTTCGTAATCGTAATTCTATGCCAATACAGAATTCCGTTTTAATTTTAAAATACACTCCTGACCATCCTAGTCGATATAACACGTACAGAATTATCTAAATTACTAGTCGTTTTTTTCGGAGGTGAGAGGGTTGTTTTTTTTTTGTAAACGAATTTTTTAACGAAACCGTCGATTTAGAAATATCGGCGAATTAATTCAAATCGCGTTCTGTTTGGGAAGTTGAGGATTTTTTTAAATTGAATTTCGCCAGATATTGGTCGCGATCCGCCGGTCGGCGAACTCCTCCGTCCCATCGCCGCCACACGGATAGTCGTAAATGTAGTGGGCAATCTTCGCCCGGCGGTAACAGTAACGGACGGGAAAGTTTACCATGTTGGCCGAAGCTGACGGTTTGTCGTCTTCACAAACGATATAGAGAACGATAAGTAGACGGTATTTATTAACGCCGTTTTTTTAAACGTACATTACGAATTTGTCAGTGACGAATAAGTGGACGAGGGAATAATATTTACTAGATAATAGTGACGAGTGAATCGATTTTATCGATTTGTTAAAATATATTAAAATATAACTCGCGGCTATTTCGTGAACGTGTTTCAGAGTTTTTAACGGAAATGTTTTATTTATTAAATACGAAATAAAAAAATTCGCCTACGATTCGTACGTTTTTCCCAGCGCTTTTTGAGTAGCGAAATCATTCGCGGTATCTTCGAAGTTTTTATATCGCTTACCAGTGCCTACGATTCGATCGCTAACGAACGTAGCGAATTCATTTTGGTTTCCGTAGACTCGTACCGCCGAACCGAACGTACGCGCGTTATTTATCGTCTTCTCGTTATGTTCAGTTTAATCACCATAATCCTATTCTTCGCGCTTGTTCCCAATCGTTTCAATTTCCAATACTGCCCTCAGTGTCTACAAGTGGTTTTCGTAAACCCTTCACGAGTAAAAAGTGTGTACTCGTACCGAGTTTTTACGTTCTTCAACTAATTACGCGTAATGTATGGTGGTGGTGTACGCTCTTACGTTGTCTCCGAGGCGTCGCCGTTTGCGGCGACCTTGGCCCCACGATTACCGAACTGGTAGATAAACGCTCATTTATAATACGACGAACAATTGAAAATAATCGGGCCGGTTCTACTAATCAACGACAAAGGGCCAAATCATTTGTTACTCCGAATAAGAAGGCATCGGTATACAAAGCGGGTCGAGTGTCGCGTTTTTAATTCTTCCATTACGGGAGTCAATAATGACGGTAACTTTGAATTATACTAAGGTCGAAAATAATTCCCCAAACGGAACTCATCGTCGACCGACGGTTCAAAGATAATTAAATCATTATTTATAACTGTAAACAGGTTCTCTCCGCTACCTACTGATGATACCGAAATGAAATGGTCCTACTACGAATACAATTTACTCCCCGAAACGTTAAAAGATAACATTTCCCTCCCCCCCAATTTTTGTTCGCCGTACTCTGGATTTTGTTGGACTACGCGACGAACAAATTGAACTGATTGGTACGGATAACTTTCCGTTTAAATCCTCTATAAACAATTTAAAAATCCCCAAACGTCGGAATCGTAGGGTTTTATCGTAAAATAATACGCGTCCTTATAGACAGAGAAGCTTAGTTGCCAAACTCAGGAGGAAAAAGCTTTTCGAGTAGTAATCGGGTATACCATTCACCCGTCAACATCAACAACCAACGGCCGAGGTCGAATAAATCGGGTTTTCAGTCCGACAAGTTACTAAATGTTTTACGGAAAATCACCGAAAATAAACGCCCTATATTATTTGTTTACTTAGAACCAGCCGGAATGAATAATGGTGTCTTTGGCGTAACGTCACTGCTGCGCACAAAAATGTCAGACGCTGTTCAGTGTCTAGTCAAGACACTACGGCCACTCTTCCTAGAGTAGATATTGCTCTTACTCTCCAAGATATGCGTTCGCCGTGGATGTAACCAGTTCCTTTCACCAGTTGCCAATCGAGTTACACGCCAAATGTGCTCTCCGCGAGGGAGACCACCACCAGCCGGCCATTTACAAGGGACGCCGCATCTGTGAGGACCCCCGGCGGTTCCGCAAAGCAAATAACGGTAATTTTAAATTCAATAATCGCGAACGGTTAATTAACGCGAATCGTCCCAAACGGTCGATTAATTCGATTAATAAATTATATAATTATTAATAAATCGATAAATTCGATTCAAATCAGAAATAGACGTTCGTTCAACAGTCCACCAAATCAACAGGATAATGGACCCCCCCCGGTATCGTACTCGTTTCAAATGAATAAATATCGCTCCGCCGTTTTACTAGGATGTTACTCAGGCGTTTGACCGAGTTCGGTACCTACTTTATAAAAAAAATTTTAAATCGTCTCTTTTTCTAACGTTACCTTAAAAATCGCTACGTTTTTAGTAAGCGCATCTAAATGTCACAACAAATCGCCCACATTCTAGCTGGCGCCCCTCCCAAGAAGCTATTTCCTCCCCCTTCTTATTTAACTTATACACAGTTGACCAAGCAAATACTACTACCCCCATATACTTCTTCAGTAGTCGAATTTTCAGACGACAAAATTATCAGCACTTCTCAAAATGACCCGTATACTGCCAAACTTCCTTTTACAAAATCACTTAAACAGTATATATGATTTGGTCGGGCCGACAGGATAAATTGGTCGGATCAGCTGCAATATCAGGTCGTGTGTAGGCGTGTCGTCTGACTTTAATCCTGTCAGGTCTTGTCAGGTGGCCGTTTCATCTGATCGCCCGACCAAGTCATATAGTCTGTAGCCGCCTTAAGAAACAATAACGATAAATCATCACACATTACGTGGTTTTTTTTTAGATGACGCGAAGTTTCATCAGTTAACCTAAACGACCAAATCGTACCAAAAATCTCAAACGTTACCTAAGCCTAACCCTAGACCGGGGGCTAGACCTAGACTTGGTCTTACCTGAACGGAACCTGTTAAAAATAAACGTACCGCTCTCAATGTTGGGAGGAAATTGTTTTATTATTATTTAGGTAATAGCTTCAAACTTAGTCTCAATACCAAACTACTCATTCACAAGGTTAGGTTACCGCAGGATTTTTGGCAAGGGAAAGTGTGAGGGTGAGGAAGAGTGAAAATTATATGGAAGTTGAATTAGAGGAATTAATGAGCGAGGATTGAGCTGGGCGAGTGGAATACCAGCGATGTGATACCGGAGGAGTTAAGGGCGAGTTAAATTAGTAGGTTAAGTAGGAGATTTCGATTAGAAAGCTTGAGGAGTTCGTCGGCAGTGTGGCGAAAGTTATTGCCGTTAGGAACGGCAAAAGGATTCACCGGCCTATCCAGGACGCCGTAGCCGGGATCCAAAAGAAGATAGCGGTGATTCTTAGGCCGCGTTCGAGGGAGCAGGACCTCGGGTGGGTCGAACGAGAGGTTGCAGTAGTCGAGGAAGGGTTTCCCCTGAGTGGCCTCGACTTGATGACGCGCCTGTTGTGTCGACTGTGGAAAACGTGTCGGACAACAATGACTTAATTAAATCATCGTTTCAGATGGCGCAGGAATTTACGGCGAAGGTGGCTGAACAGTGGAAAATTTATCTATCCACCGCGAGTATCCAGGAGGACGAGAAGTTACAACAACTGCAGCGAGAATGGCCGGTGAAAAAAAAGCCGACGAAGCAGAAGCAGCTACAGCAGCAGCGGCGGCGGCGGAAGTACCGGTAGAAGCTGTAGCGGCGACAGCTGGATTCAAAGTCATCGAGAACCGGAGACGGCGGATAGACCTAAGTCCTCAGAGGCAAATTTGTGTAGCGAGATTATCCTTAGGGGCCTAGACACGTCCCACGGGTCACCAGCAAGAGTCCCCACTCGCCCGGGTGGAAAAGACACCGTGTTCCTGTGGAAACGAGTCCCGCGTACGACAGCGGGGTCACAATTGATCGTCTGTCGGATGAGGGGACAACTCTCGTCTCCGTCATGGAGAAGGTGTCGCGAGTGGTCGTAGATCACGCATTTACAAACAACTTCTCACGTCTATTTGGATTTATGGTATCTAGCTATGGGGTGCGGTTAAATTATCAAATTTAAATAAAATACGAAGGTTCCGTACGATCATTTTACGCATGATTACCAAGAGCTCTTTTTATGTGTCCGAACCATACACTTCATACAGACCTACATATCAAACCCGTTTCTAAAATATCCTCAAGTTTGCATAAACGTTTTCGTTCAGGTTTAGTAATTCGTTCAAACTCAATACCTGGAATTTCTTTAAAGAGACTTACATTAATATACCGTGTTCTTTGTGGTACCGTCACGAATGAAATGTTATACGTGTCAATAGCCACGTCCAATTTATAAATGCACTTCTTCATTAGCGCTTGATATCGCGGCAAGAGTAAAGAAAATAAATGATCTAAAATGACGTGAAAATTGTTTAAAAAGCAATCATTTGGTAGCGTAATAATTAAAATGTAAAGGAAAAGGGATATGGTAAAAAGTACATGAGAAAAGGTATAAAATAAAAATAAGGGGAGGAAAGGGCTTGGATTTGAGAGACTTGAAAGAAGCAGAAGTGTGTGAGTTCTTCATGAGTTATTACAGACGATGTTCAGGATCGTGAGATCGAGAATTGTTCAGAAATGAAATCAATATTATCAATTTACTTACCTTATTGACTGCGCTCAATTTGTCAAACTTAAATATGTAATAAAGGAACTTAAGAAATTAAAAAAAAAAAGGAAAAAGTTGGGACGGTGACTTTGTTTGGATGAATTCATCGTCGATTCAAAATGAGTCAAGACGCAGAAGTGCTGGCAAGATAAACAACACTTGTCCCTCGGAATACCAAATCTTGTGACCCTTGACTAGAGTGTGTGCACACTGAGGGCCTTAATCTATGTGTATTACAGTAGGGTTGTGTGGTCAGATTATGGCGGTGGACTGATTGGCTCGTACTTAATTATGCGTTTGACAATTTTATTCGCCTTTGGAGTTGTTTCGACGCCAAATATACTCATTTGTATCCGTTGGTTTAGATATTATTTTATTATTTGAAGAAGCACGCGCGTTCGATGGAATCGTATCTGCCTGAACGATCATTTTTATGATTGTGAAAATATCATAATTTTCCTACGAAATATATCGTTTCTACGTTTATTTACAATAAGCATATTTGATGAGAGTTACATTGCTTGACATGGGAAAATTTGATGAAAAAAGCCACCCATCGATGGCACTTTTTGTGGTTTTTTTTTTTTTTTAATTGCTTATCTTAAGAGATCGCGACACTACTTACGCTTTAGGTACCTCAGGGGATTGCCAGATATGGTGGGAGTGTCCAAGTTTTTTATGAGTTCGTTTGGGTGGTTATTAAGTTTGGAACGAAATCTTTTATAAAATGTTTTGGCTTCGTCGTTAATTGTTTTGAGTTTTGTGTCAGTATGAAGGGTGTGATTTGACACGTAGGGTGTTCATTATTTTTTGTAGAGCGATATTTTGAAATGTTTATATTTTAAGTATTGTAATAACTCAAAAATATGGTGGGTAAGTCCGCTGGGACAAAGGGAAGGAAATGCTTAATTACCTATGTGCAAATAATCAGGCTCTAATGGGGGATGTTTTTAAATTCTAATGAGTTATTACGCAAATTGTCTTCGGGATCGTAGATACGAGAATTATTTAGGAATTTTAGTATTAAATAATTAAATCACTTACGTGACCGGTTTTGTTGGTGTGAGTGTGTTTAATAAGAAAAACTTGTAAAATTAACTATGAAAGAAAAAGGTTGACAATGACAATAACTGCAGAAGCAGTACAATAACTACAATAACTGTAGACTCCTTGAAATACCGACTCCTGCAATTTTAGTGACTCGTAGCTGGGCTGCATCCGCACGCTGTTACTGTGTTGAAGACGAAAGTTGTCTGTCCCCTGTGGGGAGACAGACGTCATCCGGTGATCCACTGACTGACTGACTGACTGACTGACTGGCTGGTGGTAGGATGTAATTTTGGTCTTTTATATCCGAGCTGTCCGGTCGTAATCTTGCGACGTGGTGGTCGGCTCATATCAAATTTCTTCGTTGTTAATGTGTTTTACATTTCCGTATAATGATTATTTTATTGTTTTTTTTTTTGATATTTTTTATTTATTAATGAACACTT
>JAIPRN010002974.1:0-25164 GCA_025469175.1 Geopemphigus sp. TES_GeoC_2020 | reverse complement strand
TGTGTACGGAATACTTCGGCGGTTTTCCTAATATTTTTCGCGTTCCGGCGACGGATTTTTAAACGAGCGCGCGAGCGTGTAGTAATACTATCAACGATATCCGCCATACTTATAATTCGTTCCCTTAAACCGAAGCGATCATTTCGATTACCGTTTTCAATATAACCGTCGGTTCCCGTCGTTTTTAACGTTAACTTTTCGCGATGCTACGGGTACCGTATTTATAGTTTTAACGGATAGTCGATATTTCTTACAGCCTATATAAGTTTTTCCTTTCCAAATATTAAGTACACGTCGTTTACGAACACACATACTAATATAGAACCGATCGAAATCAGGGCGAAATATATTCGTAATATTTAACGCGTTTCCCATCGAGTCGAATTGACGAATAAATATACGATTCAAATATACGAAGTCTTATCGCAATATTATTATTAATTCGCGTATATACGGGTATTTCTAAACGAAAGATTATGTATTTATATATGTTATCGTAATATTTATGAACGTACTTATGGTGTATCGATCGGTACGATGTTTTTCTTCTTTAGATCGCCGAATTACTACGGCGTTCGTCATTTCTTAATTACAGCGGCCGATATTTTACACTCGAATGCTGGCGCCTAGTTATGCGAGCGATTTTATTAAAGCACTTTTGAAATTCATAAAACGACAAGAACGACAAGACGACGTCGGTTTGTTGGCGTACGGATGTTTTCGAGTATTATAGCTAATTTCGCGTTCGTTTCGAATGTCGTACGAACGTTTTTCGAATCGAGAAACAATCGAATACGTCGAACCGTATTATTCGAAATTGTCTCGTCGATTAGTCTCCTGGTTCGCGCGTACGAACGAATTGTAAACGAAACTTTCGTTACAGAAATATGTTCGGACGATAATTATAATCGGTCCGGTTACGTCGAAAGTTCACTATTATCGTCTAATTTACCGTAGATAAAAACAAATTACGCGTATATTACGCGGACACGACGCGTTCGATTCGGGCCAATTGTTCGCGGTTAGTTTTCCTTGTTTAAACGGTCGGCGTTTCGTTTTAATTATTTTTAAAAATAATTCGTCGTTTCGCTACGAGTTTCGACAATCGGCGTTGTACGCGAACGATTTACATACGCCGTTATTGTCGGAGGCCTAAGAACGCGAGAATTTCGGTTCGGGACGAGTCCGCGATCCATACGGCGACGGTCGAATATATATATATATATATTCGCGGCACGTATTTGGCCCCATCGACGTTGCATTATAACGCGTACAATTCGCGATGTTTCACGGACGCGCGCACACAAACGTGAAACGACTGTTAACAGGTGACATCACGGTCTAAACACCTATCCCACAGTTGTAAGTATATACGTATACCGCTGCGTCGCCAATGCGGGACGTTGAACTCTCGCGGGCGCGCACGCAATATTACTAATATAGTTCGAATTCTGTCACGCTGATCGTTTTACTTATATTGGTTACCATTATAAACCGCGAAATTCCTTACGAATAAATTTACTCGCGAGCGATGTACACCACGATCGTTCGTCCGCGGGTGCGACAAACGCGACTTTGATCGTTTTAACTACTGTATAAGTAAAGGTACGTGTACGCGCCGCGGGCAAAGCGCACGGATTCGGCGGCCGAATTCGATCAACCGCCGTCGGCCAATGGAATTGATCGTGAAGCGAAATGTCGTGGTCGTGTTTTCGTCGACTTTTCAGAAATTCGACCTTACAAAGTATTAATTTTCTAAACAAGTACATCTACTAGTTATATTTTCGTTTTGCGAACAACTGTTATGATGATCACGAACGAAAAAACCGTACCGACGCGTTCGTAAATTTTTTTAAATCGAAGACGAAAATCGGTTACAGGGCTACTACGTATTAATACGCGCGCGTTCCTTTTACGAAATTTCCGCGCGCAACGGTCTTTTGGCGTATAATTGTCTGTCGTTTCGATTCGCCGGACACTTAACGATAACGTTCGGTTAATGAAATAAATCGAGCCGTTATATATATATATATATATATATAATACGGGCGACGTATGTTCGTAAACAGATTTTCTGAATTGGGCGCGGTTGTTCGATTACGATCGCGAAATTCACGTAAATAAAAGAGCCAACCAGGTGATGTTTTCGCGTCGTCATAAATAAACGAACTAACGCGAACGTTTTTCAAATTTAATCGAATTCGTAATTACGTTAAAAAATATATACGCTCGACGCCTACATTCAATATACATTGCCTGGTTGTTTTATAGAATTTCCGCCGATTTTTTACTTTGTCCGTAGTGTATATAATCATTCTAGTAGTGTGTGTGTGTGTGTTTGTGAACGAGTATACAAATAATACTGATAGGTGAATTTGTCGCGATGTTTTTTTATAGTTTTACGGTTTCAAAACGCAAAATAAAACAAACACCACGCCCGCAATAGTAAAGAAATAAAATGTACGCGTGACGCATAAACGGTGCACGCGAATATCCCGTAATATTACGTTCCGTACTGTGTTTCGTTCAAAAATACCGACGTCGGTGCCGCGTAACGTCGCGAAATGATATTACGCGACGTACAAACCGACTTAACCACGCGTTTATCGTCGGATCGGTGTTTTTAAGCCACGCGACGAGGACATTCTTAATACCGTCCGCTCTAGATTCTGGCCGACACGGTTTTTATCGTCCGTGCCGTCGTCGTGGTCGTCACGCGATATCCGTCTGAAATTGGCGTATCGTTCGTGGACGTCTTTTTCGGCGGCGAGCCAAACAAAAACGCGCCGGAACTTGTTTTCGGGACGCCGTAACGCTCGCGGTCGTACGGCGTCACGAATATTCGTGTACACTGTACCCCGGGACGTTCCCGCGTTCGTTCTCGAAATTCGCGCGTTAACGCAAGCACCGTTTAACGCGCACAACGCCGTCATTTGTGTTCGTGTTACTCTAGGAAAGAGTATTTACGATTTTGTTTTTAATACGTAAACCAACAATGGACGTCAACGACGTATGTTTACACATATACGAAATGTACGCGTATTTATGATTTCAAATTTCAATACCACGGTAACAACTAAGTAATTTAGACGTCACATAGTACGTACGTAAACGCGCGCGTATAAATATATAATTATTAATACACATACGTACGTATAATTACGTATATTTTTATGTTCGGGACGTCGGAATGGTCGTCGTAAAACAAAAACCAAACGAAAAAAACGGAGATGGAAATTACCGTAAACGATGACCGTGTTTATTACAGTCCTCGGGTCGTGGGAGGAGGACGATACGTTGACCTTAGACTCCGGTCGATGATGTCAAGCTAGAACCACGGGCATACCACCGACCGGTGTACGTGAAACCGAATTAAAAGAAAACGACGACCCGTATACTCGTCATAGCGGCCGTATACTATAGCGGTCGGCGATGAAAAATGAAGCCGATCGATTAACTACTTTCCCTGCAAAAATCGACTTTTACTCGCGACGCTTTCAGCAGCGGTGAAGGCGGTGGGGAGCTATTAGCGGCTGGAGATCGAATATATTGGGACAGTCCGATCGTGAACCGCATTCCTGAGACTCGCGTGAATATTATATATATATATATGCCACGGGGTACTCCAATCCGGAAATCCTGGACGTAACCTAATTGCGCGTGTACGTCGATCGGTACATTTTATTGTTCGTTTTTTCGTACAAATTAAAAACGACGTTTCGCTCGAATTATAATAACCCAACGTATTTTAGTCGTACAACAATCCCAATCTACGTTCGTAGTCGATTTTTCCCGTAGTTTGGTTGTCACCGACGTTTTTTCCAATATCGTTCCACTTTGTTTATATATATATATATATTTAATTCACAGACACAATTGAATGATCGTCTTTAGTTTATTTCGATAACTAAAAAAGGAAATAATCGAATTTTAACGACGATAAATTAAAAAAAAATTCCCCGATAACGTCGCAGTTTTTGGTGCGAAACGAAAATCGTCGTATTTTTCCTACGGTTTGTACGTTTTGTTTGCGACGAAACGGTTGTTCACTTCGAACTTATCGCCATTACGCGCCGGTCGACCGGTACGCCTAATACGAACTTTGTTGGCACTTTAAGTTGTTACAAAATACGAACCTCGTATTTCCTAACGATACCGTACGCGGATTACGACGATCGTTTTTGTGTTATACAGACATCTCCGCAGCAGTGATGGGCGACTACGACAGAATCCACAGGATGTGCCAGAAACGCGGAGAATTATGGGAGGATCCTGATTTCCCAGCCACCCAGTCGTCCGTCTTTTATCATCAGAAGCCTCCATTCCAGTTCGTGTGGAAAAGGCCGAAGGTCAGTTGTGTGTGATATAATTATATCGTGAGAACTTATATATACATATGTACACGTATGTGTCGTAATAAATACTAGAAATCGGTTAGAACTCAATTTACTGGTAGAAACTAGTTTTACCTAAGGGTGGGTGTTCGAACGAACGCGTTTTTACGATTTATGTAAAACTAGTTTTTACTTACGACTTCGGGATAAATCCGAATTATTTTATTCACGTTCAATCTTTTCCTTCCTTCGTTCGTAACGTAATTAATTATCGATCGATTTTGAAAATCGAACAAATATACGAAAAACTATATATATATATTAATATTTAAAACTTGTGTCGAAATCGAACAAGGTGCGTGTATAGTTGTATAGTGCGTGTATAGTTTAAATACGTTCGAAACAAGAAAACAAATGACTATACGTTGGTGTACACGCGTATACGGTATAATCGTTTTCGCGCATCTAAAAATAATATACCGTATTAAAAACAATTATTACGCTTATTTCGTCGTTTGCCTTAGGTTGTATTGTAAAACGTTCGCGCCACTTTTTTATTAACGCGATACCGTATCGTTTTAAACGTCTTTAAAAAAACGTAAAAACTGTTATCGAGTATTTTGTAGAACGGTTAAACGACGATTTGAAATAATCTTTTAACGTACCCTAAATAAATTCGCGCGAAGCTAATTTTTTTTTTGTAATTCGTCGATATTCGTACACGTGTTCGTTTAAGTACACGGACGAACTATTTTTTAAATATTTGTTCGTTCGTCCAAGTTCACTAATAATATCATAAATATTATCGACGACGAAATAATTCTAGTCCGTCACCGAAAGTTTAGTGAAAACTAAACGTCTTACCGACGCCCTTAGTAGTAATTCGCCTTTTATTAGTAAATTTTAGTTTTAAATACGTTCGAGTATTCACCGTGACGTACGTATAAATATCTACATATGTACGTATTTATGTATATACTTACGTAATACAACGTATTGTACTAAGACGTATAGAAAAGATCGAATACAATACACGGGTCTATCGACCTCGAATTTTTATTGTTAATTATTGACGTGTATATATATATATATATATATATATATATATGTGTGTGTGTGTGTGTATTAGACAGCTGCGACGGTGTAAAGGTGGGAGGATATTGTGGGATGCGATCGGCGACCCACGCGAATCGGATGTACGATCGACGCAACGATACAACGACCTTTAAACGAAATTTAAAATTACGATAAAAAATCCGAACGAAAAAAAAACCCGAAGAAATAACGTTAAATCCGATAAACGAGGTATATAAACGTTACGACGGACGTTGCGATTTCTATCGCACGGGTGGCTCGTATAATGAATGACGTGTGGTGGTGTGTTGGTGATGGTGGTCTCGAGTGTACTCGATATGCGTGGTACGATCTCGTGTATATATATATATATATGTAATGTACGCGTAAACGGATATTTGGAATTAATTGGTCGAATAAACACGAACGGCTATGTATAGAAAGATTGAGCAACGTTCGGAGTTCGTACGGTGTACGTCGATTTAAGTATAGACTGCGTGCGTATCAATTACGTACGATCGGGTGGCGCGCGCGTAATTTTCTCGTAATTATCTAAGGACGGTTGGACGGCGAATATTAACCGAAATACGCGAGGCGGAATGAATAGTACATGATTGGGCGGTGGTTAATAGCGTCAATAATCGACGAAAGACGTTTTACAAACTACACGAAGTCGAAACGAAAATATAGAACGTTTTGACGCTTAATTAGGTCGAAAACGGTTAAATTTTACGTAATCTAGAAACGTGGGGGTTTCGGCGTAAAGTTACTTCACGAACGTTTAAAAGCGAGTAATCGACGTACCCGTTAATTTAGTGTAGAGTACTCGTTACAAAATGGTCCACATTAGACACTACAAGTATACGATAATAATCGTTTCGGTCGTTACGTCGACCGTTCCGTAATACTTACTATTAAAATCGGGGCACGAAATTTTCGGATCCCATTTCGGTTATCGATTTCCCCGATAATTTTGGATACTAAACGCGATTATGGTTGCCGCCAGTCTTTCAGTTTTTGGTCTTTTCGATTTTGTTTAGAGCTCGACGGCTGATCGTAAACATATCGCTATTACGAATTTCGATATCGGCGATTACACGTTTCCTATTTCGAATTTCGGTTTTCGGCAATCCCGATTTCAATTCGACTTATCAACATATATTTCCAATAGTTTTCGCGGTGTTCGAACCCTCCTTGACTAACACTTAGCTTTTGTTACATCTCTCGTGTAACAATTCCGATCGTCCGCGATTGTCTCGCGTCTCCATCGCCAACTGCAGGATGTACGGTTTTTTTAGGTTCGATCGTAAATCGCTTTATCACGGTGATTATCGAAACGTCTCGCGGACAGGTTGGTGGTACACGACGTCCTATAAATAACAATAATCGATTTCGCGTTCGTTATTGTCTACCCACACATACACACACGCACGGACTGCTCAGTTGTGGCGTACTTAAGCGTAACGCCGTTTCGTCGTAATATGTTATCCGTTCGAAGCTCTTGGTAGCGACCGTATTACACGCACTTTAAGTGTCGTCGTCGTCGTCGAACGGGCGGATTTACGGCGCGCCTATAATTACGATTGTAACGCCACGACGCCCGGCGGCAGCGGACGACACGTCCGTGACGCCGTATTGTTATCGTCGTTACTTAGGCGTTGTCCGTGTGGCGCGAACGGCGGCTTCGGCGCGCGGCGGTTTCGTAAAAGACGTATTACCGTCGTTCGCGGGTCCGCGGGAATCGAAAACGAACACGCGGTATACGATCGTTCCGCTCTCGGACTCGCGAGAGTACGGGCCGTGTTCAACGCCACTAAGCACGCGGTTACGTGTACATTTTCGCAACTGCGCGTACGTGTGAGAGTACGGGCGGAAAACGTTCCGAATCGGTTGTTTTTTTGTCCATGGACAACCCCTACGAAATCTCGTAACCGTTAATTGTTATCGGTGATGGCCCGCCGTCTGCGCACGTGCGTGCCGGGCCCAATCTGCACGATGTAGCGCGGTTTCTGAAACCATCGCCACTGGTTATATATATATATATATATATATATATATATATATATATATATACGTTTTTCGCGTTCCGTTTCACGCGAATGCGGGTACGAAAATATAGCGCACGTTATTTTTCGCTTTTCGATTCGACTATAAACGCCGCGCGCGTGTTGCGCACGTAGAAACGCGTTTCGTGTCGTCAACAACTCCAGTTACATTTGGCGTCTACGCCGCTGTATTTTAAAACGACGAACCCGACGAAATACACGATCCTGACGCCTTTATGTGAACGGACGACGTTGCGTTCATAAACGCAACGTGTACGGTTCGTAACCGGAACGAATAAACACGAACGATATGCCCCGTTAAATTACGATCGTGCCGAAAATACGCGTATTCGTACAGCGGTAACGATTTTCCGGTTTAAGTTTAAACGCGACGCGTGTGCTCCTTACCCATAACGACCGATGCAAAAAGAAAAAGAAACGCGCGTCCGATCCACTCGGTACTTAATCCGTAGATCGCGGTGTCGTAGCGGTCGCGTGCAATTCTATTCGTTTTGCCCGTCGTCGTCGATAACCGTTTGGAAATTAAAAAAAACCAATAATAAATTACCGTCAGTCGAACAGCGATCATGATGATGATAATAATAATAATATCAACGACGACAAAAAAAAAAGACGTCGTATAGAGTACGTCTCGTATCCGATCTTATCGGTTTACGTATATATATATACGTATTTTCGCGTTTTTATCGTTTCTCTTGCTAGGCGTACGCGTGTACGGCGAAGAACCACTGACCATTGTAAGTAGGTTATATCGTAAATATGTATTTATATATATATATAAGCGCGTGTACGCTCGCGTACGGTGAAACTGACCGACTGTGAATATTTTAAACGGGAGATGTGTGTGTGTGTGTTGCTGTGTTGTCCTTAGGTCGAAAACGCGTCTATTGAAAGGTGTACGCGTTTCGTGTTATTGCTAACATTTTTTCAATGCCGAACTCCCGAATAACTTCCGACGCATGTACCGTTGCGGGCTAGAGGATCGGACAACGCGCAACTACGCACAAATAACGTAATGATCGATTCGTTTCGAATTATCCGAAACGATTCCGGGGCGGCTGAAGAAAACCGGTCACCGGGTTTCGGCGTGCACGTCCGCGCGGCGTACCTTTTGCGATATGAATGGCGTACGTTTTGGTTTCGTCAAATCCGCGGCGAGCGGTATACAGTTAAAAATAGTACAAATCCGCGGGGGAGGGGGGCGCGCGCGCTCCATCGCGGATTTTTCGAACGTCGAAATTCCCGTACTTATCTCAAACGAAGTGTACAAGGGCGTAAACGTTATTATTATTATTATTATTATTATTATTATTTAATCGGCGCGTCAACGGTTTTTTTATTGGCCCTACCGTCGTACGGAGTTGCGCGTAATATTATCGAACACCGGTTAAGTGTATAGATATTAAGAACGTATCGAAACATAAACTTAAATAATAAAATACGTATCGAGGTTTATAACGTTCTATTTGCATGGAGATTAATACATAACGCGTTACGCTCGGCAAATGTTATCGTTGCGCTTTCGTTTGATTGCGTTAAAAAAAAACGACGATTTTAAGCGGTTCACGATAATGCGCGTAAATTACGTATATTTTTGTAGAATTAATTTTCGTTTACGCGCGCTCGGTGTAAAGTAAAAGTATTATGTAACCGGCAATAATGAAATTTGAAATTTCAATCGTGTCGATATGTAACATACAGGGTCGGCGGAGTTAATCAACTTTTGTTACCCCGATAATTTTTTACTAAATATACAAAAATATGAGCGAAGTTAAAAGTTATTCGTATTTCGTTAATTTCAAAAGTTGAACGTTTCGCGATCAAATTTTTTTTTTAATGAAATTTTTATAAATGGCTTAAAGCGTTACGATTTTTTGTCATCTTTAAAACAAACGAATGTAGATTTCTATTAAAATTATGAATAGTTAAATATATACAACGTTATGTAATGCCTCGTATAATTTACGAAACGTAGCGCCTAACGTAACTAACGTAACTTCTTAAAAGTCTTTGACGCTCAACCTTGAAGTAACATATATACTTTAAGACTAAAACTATTTAGATTAGATAACTTTTAGTCTAATTTATCCTCCGCGTTATATTCGAATTGCTTTACTTAAATTATTATTAATGTTTACCCGTATCCACTAGTTGATCGTCGATCGACAAAATAAAAATAGGGCTCTTTGGAATAATTATGTTTAATAACGAAAACGACGTTTGTCTTTTTGTTTTAGGAAATTTGTAATAGGCCGGTGTTCGTTAGCGATTCTACATCTCAATTCGACATAAGTCCAGGCAAAATGGGTAAGTGTAATTTTAATTAACGGTTTCTTAGTTGTAAAATAAAAAAATATACGCGTATTATCGCGCATTGTCTCTGTGAAAAATTCGTCTGGATACAATACGAATACAATAAAAACGTTTCAAATCGTTCGATTACTAATAAACGTGGTTTGTTCAGACCGAAACCCCTATTTGTATTCATTTTCGTGCGACTCGACGTATTTTTTCTACTTTCACTTCTGCGATTTCTGTGTATGAGTATATATATATAGCTATATAGTAGAGTTTAAGAAAAACGGTTTCCTTCAGAGGAGAGAGAGAGAGAGAGAGCGCGTGCCCGTAACTAATTTCCGTCGTGGCGCGTGAAAATTTCTTCGATTTTCTACGTTTTTCCAATACGTATACGCGTCGTGAAGTGCGTACTATTGTCGAGCATCGTTTCCCATATTATCCGCCGGTCCAATAATAATGACAACGCGGTCGATCCATTATTATTCGTTATCGTCCGTCGAAAGTTCGTCCCTATCGTTGCTTCTTCGATTATCGGCTCCGAGTGACCGTTTCACTTTTAATCGTTTAACCAAACGCGCGCCACGTATAAACGTATATTCGTGACGTGTACGTTAAGTTTTCCCTCGAAAAATGTTTCGAGCGGCAATTATTTCGGTTCCGAACGTTCTATTTAATTATCTATTCTGTAGTTTACGCTCGATAAACATTAAAGGCATTTTACACCTCGTACGATGCTCATAATTAAGTTGTTTTATAATAACTCCGCGGCGTTGTTCGCCGTTCGTTAATTAACGCGACGTATACGCCTATTTCGCAAAAAAAAAATGTAATCCTAAATCGTAAAGATATTTATAACTTCATACGGTTTAGACTAACGCGGAATTTAGAATATCGTAGACGGTACGAGTGTAGTACGAGTATAAAGTATACACGCCAGCACGTAATCCGTCGATAATTTCCTAATATATTAATCCATATTTATATAAATATACAATATAGGACGATTAATGTTCTTGTAGTTCTGGTAACTATGTATAGCGTAGGAATTACCCGAAATTATCGTCTCTCTCAACGTTTTGGTTAAGTATCCGGGACAACGTCTACGCAATAGGTTCGGGGAATTAAAAAGAAAACAATTTGATCGATATTTTCGTTATTCCCTGTACGAACGTCGTCGAACACAATATCGCGTGTGTATTACAACATGACGAATTACGAAAAACTACGTTAATTAAAACGACGAAGGTGTTGTTATTGTAATCTTCGATTAATAATAACGTCGAACGTATGGAATAAAGCAATTATTTTTGTAAAATCGATTTTCCGCTTGTACCCGTGTAGCGATAAATCAATTAATTTACGTGTAAATATACATGCACACACACACACACACACACACACACACACATATAATTAGATATAATAAATTATAATTATTTATTAGAAATATTTGTTAATTTTTTTCCGATCGGTTGGTTTTCGATACACAACGTTACGATATATCGTATGAACGTTTTATGCAAAGTATAATTATATAGTGCGAGCGCGTGTATGATGAAACTTATCTATATCGCGATTTGAAATACGTCCGAACACTTTTACTAGGCTTTACGGCGAGTAGTCGAATAACCATTTACGTACGCACATATTGTAAGCACGCGTGCAGTTTTTCCGTACGCATACAAATGTATACTATAGATATTCGATACGCCGAACGACGACGGCTATGTACGGACTTGTTTTATCGGTTTTTTGTTTATTGTTTAAATTGAAAAAAAAACGTTACGGTAGTATTTACGCGTACGTCCGAGTAAATAATAAACCGTCGCGTACGATCGAAAGAATATCGTGTCGGTTACAGCCTCTAGCGCGGCGTTGCCGATAATTACTTACGATTTGTTCGCTATTGTCAAAAGCAGTAGTACCGTTTTTTTTTTTTTGTTTTTTTCCGAACAAACGTAAATTTCAAAAGGCGCTGTTTATGCGGAAGTATGTGTGTGTGTGTGTGTGTGTGTGTGTGGGAAGAGGGGGGTATGGAAGGGGAAATATCGTAAAAAATCGAATAAGAGGCGTAATTTTCTACGAGGTCGTTTATTTTCATTTGTAAATGCGACTAAGTTCGATATAAAACGCGCGTATTATCGTTATAGTTTGCTTTTATAATCTCGTCGAATGGGCGTAACGCATTACGCGTTTACACTATGTCCGCTATAACATTGTACTGAACACGCATCGAGGTCGCTAAGAAATAACTACGTCTCTTAACGAAATTCGCGTTAGAGTCAACACGTATCGATGTTATATTCTATAATGCGTACACTCGCGGTACATATTTGTTTACCGAAAATATTTCGTATTTTCAAACACGCGAATATGTTTTGTCCTTATACGCCGTCATTTCGGTTTTCTCGCGCGTCCCCAATATCAATTTGGTGTATACAGTTACGAATTGTGTTCGAAAAATCGGAGTGAGCCCAACGGGCGTTTCGAACGTACAAAAATACTACGCATATTACGAATACAAACACGGCCGTTTAAGATAATGTTTTAGTAATTTTTCGACGAAAATTATTATGCGTCGCTCTAATGGCAATATACGCGAGTTTTTTTTCGCAAAACGGAAATTTTGTCGAATTTGCCAATAATTACGACGTATTAAATCTCGCGTCAAGATTTCCCGGCGGGTACATAATGTCCGCTTTTAATTTCGAACAACATTCGTCGAGCTTACTTTTCTTTTCTAACATTTGAAATATTTGATTGATTTCTATTTTCAAAGTTGATATAAATAATTATATCTCGAGAAGTAACCCTACTATATTGTTTTAGACTAATTTGATGATATTTATATACCGATTTAGTGTTAAGTTATGTAGAGTAACAACTGTCACATTACATCTAAAATGTAAAAAAACGTATTCGATATTTATTTATTATACACAATACCAAAAACTATAATTAAAACGTTTAAAAGTAATATTTGCGTAGTTTTATTCGAATAATTCACAACGTATAAAATGTTAACACATAAGAAAACGAATTAAAATTAATAAAACCTTAAATTAAACAATAGAAAGCAATTACATAGACAGATAATAGGAAACAATTTGTAAAATAAATATCATAAACATGTCAAATAGAACAAAACAATAAACAAAATAACGGATAGAAAAAAATTGCCGAAATAAACGGCGCAAACAACGTGTAACGATTAATAATAAAAATGTCAATTAGAAAAAAAAAATTTACAAATTAAACTACGCGAAAATCACTTAAATAACGATCAGAAACAATTTGTAAAAATATCGTAAAAGCGTAAAACTATTAAAAGAAAAACGAACAGAACGATACCGTAAAATCGCATAAATAGATATAAGAAAAATATAAGAGAAAAAATATATAAGGTATAAGAAAAAACAAAATTTACAAATTGTAACGATCGTAATAAAATGTTCAAAACAATAGTAAAATATATAACGAGTATCAACGATTGAATAACAATATTGAACAAAATATGTATGACGTGAGAAAAAGTAACGATTTACAAATTAAATAACGCGAAAAAATCGCTTAAATAACGAACAGAAAAAATTTATAAAAAAATATCGCGAAAAGGTAAAATATGAAAGAGAAAACGAATAAAACGATACCGAAAAAATTACATAAATAGACGGAAGAAAAAATACGAGAAAATATTAAGAGAAAACGAAATGTACAAATCGTAATGACCGTAGAAACTATTCGAAACAAAATAACAGTAAAATATGTAACAAGTATCAACGATCGAATAACAATGTGGAACAAAATATGTACGACGCGAGAAAAAATGTAACGATTATTACATTTAAGTCGTGTTTCGGGACGGATTCACGGACGAACGTTGATTTCCAAATTTCAATTCCGTCATATTGATATTAGACGTATAAAATAACCGCCATTAACCGTTCCACACGGATTCCTCAACCGCGCCACGAATCTTTTTGTCTCGCGTTTAAAAACACAGCTGTCCGCCGTGTACGAATTGGAGATAACTACTAAATTCTCGAGTTTTGTACCTTTTGAAGATGCCGAATCTTGTCCTCCAGTCTCTCGTCCGACGTACTTTCGGCTGTCCCTCCATTTTCGTTAACTTCAGCCATCATTCTCGCACTGTCGCTCGACATGGTGGTGTTATGGTGGTTATAAGTTGCGTCTCCAACTAACACCTGTTGTTGGGATGTTTCGATCGGTACGTTCGAAACAAACGTCGAAAGTGTCTTTTTTCGATTCGTTGTTGTCTTTCGCTTTTATCGACGATGATCGCCTCGTTGTTTAGCTTAATTCTTTCGTCGTTTTCTTAGTTTTCGTCGACTAAAACCACCTGTTGATTTGCTTCTTATACGTTTAATACATTCGGGGTAGATGTTAGAAAGGTCGTATTTTCTTGTTTCTTCCGTTTTCGTCGGAAATATTTATATCGTCGTCTAACTTTATGCGCTTGTACACAATTTCTTTTGTCAGTGTAATCGTCAGGTTTGTGGGTTTTTTTTGTACATTCGGAATGTTCGAAATAGACGCCGGATAAGTCTACTCGTTGACCCTACGTTCGTTTTCATTTTGCCTAAAATAATCGTACAACGGATTAAACCGAATCGACAATTATCTTATGTACTCGATTAATTAATAAATCGCTCACGTATTTCTCGTCAAAAACAATTTTATCGAATTTATATATTTTCTAAATTCTCCTCTATATTCACGATTATTGTTAGCTATTGTATCGCCTAAACAAAAAATTAACGTAAAAATTTTAAAGTATAATAATTTTATTATTTGTATAATTATTAAATAAGAATTAAGTAATTAACGTCATCGCGATCAAATTTATTAAAAAATATTCGATTTAATTTAATAATTCGATATAGGTGCGATTTGTTAACCAATACTAAAACCGCGATAATTAATCAAAACCATAAAATTTATTACAAATATCATATGGATAGAATATTATATATATATATTTATTTATTTATTTAAGCGATAACGCCTACTATTTAACGAACAATTTCCAACTTACATTTCGAACGCAGTCGAACATCTTTACTGATAACCTGTGGTTTACGATCACATGTTTGCTGGTTGCGCTGACGAGTGTTTTGTCGTATTCGGACGAACGTGCGTGACCCCCCTCCCCTCTAACAGTCGTTTCATTTGGGAAACGAACAGTAATATACCGTCAAAAAGTTTAATCTACCGTCCAAGTAACAATCTTGGAGTTTGACTTTTTCGAAATTCTCTCCGAGCTGTACGCGCTAAATAATTTGTCGAAATATTAGTATTGCGACGTGGCTGCGTGCATGCTTCGTATTTGTCGCTATTTTTCGGCAAATGAAGTATTACACGAGACGCGATAGATTTCGCGATACGCATAATATCGCCGCCGCCGTTACTGCCGCACAAGTCGGTCAACGGGAACGTTCGTTTTTTAATGAAATCCGGTCCACCCCACGGCGGTGAAGTGACCAACTCGTCCGCTTTCATTGTTCGACCTAAGACGAAGAAGTCACCGACGACGAACTGGATTTATCCGCCACGCCGTATAACGCGGCGTTACGCTTGGCCAGAGTTATCTTGCCAGGGTCGATGTCCGTCGCGATTAATAATCGTTTCGAGTGCGTATTCGAGTAAATTTGGTATATCGAGCCGAACGTGAAGTGTAATAATTACCCGATTTGCAGACCATCACCAGTTGTATTACGTTCCCGCCGGCATCGCAAAACGAATCAATCCCGACGTTGAACGCGCAGCTATTGGCAATGTGCCGGTTTATCACCTCGGGATAAACCGAATAAAAGCTTTCTGTGGGTCGAACGCGACAAAAAACAAAAAAAGCGATTTCGTAACGGTAACGTCGTGGAACTTTCGTATTTCGTACCTTTGTCCATCATCACACCATCCTCGAATTTCGCGAAAAGGGTGTTCCTCTTCTTCCATTACATTCGGTCGATCTTCTCATCGTCTATTCGTCTTACGTTGCCGCTCCGTTCGGCACCCGTTCGTTCACTTTCGATTTCATCTGACTCGCGTTCTACAGTCTGTTTCTTAAGTATTACCGATTGCTGGGCTTGTGTATATTTTGATACAGCTATTGGAATGCCGGCGACACTAGCCGGACCGTTCCCATCAGTCCTCCGCCGTTCGTTTTCATTTTGTCTAAAGGCAGACAGATTTAGGATAGTAACGTTAATGCCACGCTCGCTTTTGTCGTAAATAAGTCGTTTACGTTCGTCTATAAGCGTTGTCATTCCACCGTCTGTTTTCGTTGTTGTCTAAACATCACATTTTAACGATCAGTATAACGCACTTGTTACACAAGTGCACAATAAGTTGCTAAATTACTAAGTTTCTAATCACTAGTGGCGAAGCAGTAATGTGTGTGGCATACCCCTGCCCACTGTCGTCGGTCCGAAAGGGGAAAAAATGTACGGCCAAGTTACTAAGTAACGAAATTATTAAATTAACAATAGCAAAGTTACCAATTATTAATGGTGAGATTACTAATTACCGATACTCGATTACCAAGTTACTAAATTAAAGACCCTCAATCGAAGTATATGGGGCGAGAGCTTTTAGAGACACGTACGTATCACTACAATAAGCTATTAAATGATAATAATATCAAAATAGTATACTTAAACATTAGGGTTGATTTTTGGGTTATTATTTTTATGATAAATCCCCTCGTATTTGTTACGATCGTAACGATAAGAACATATTTAAAGGTATACGTATTTCAAAAAATAATCGGGAAACAAAAACGTTTCCGTAGAAACGAAACCGGGATTGATAAAAATACAGTGGAATAAACGTCGAACGAAAATATAACGACTGATAACGACGAACCACATGTAAGTGACTCTCTGATCGTCCCTAGTTACGTCCCCCGGTGTAATACATATAAGGTGGGACTTATCAAAAGTCCGGTAAAATGCCGTAATTCAACGAACGACTTAGGCGAGAAATTGCCGTTTCCTCGGGGTCTAACGTTTCCGGCGGTCCCTTTTGTGTTACTATCGACGCGTTTGTTGATGTGCCCGACCGATGGTTCGGTAACTAAACACGAAACACGGTAAACGTCGTTCGAACGAGATTAACGGTGAAAATAATTTCGGCCGAACGGTCACCGTGGCAACCGTTTGGCGTAAAATCGCTATAAATGAACAGTCAGTGTCGTACGATCGGAAAAAGACGGCGCTCGCAGCCGTGGATAATTAACGCTAATTTCGGAATCCCTAAAAACGATCGTATTATTTACGTAAATTCTACGCACACTTACGGGCGGTTGCGGTCGGGGCACGAACGCCGGCACCATCGCCGCGCGACTTTGATCTAAAATATATCGCGCCAATTATTTCGTCGTTTGTTTTTCGTTTACACTTACCGTGGGCCCGACGGTAAGTTCGCGTTAGGGTTTACGCGGTAACTATGCGCGTCGGGCGGACGGTAATCGCGTGTGTACGCGGCCGGGGCTTGGCCGACGTTGAAAAAAGTTTTGATCTAAAAACGTATTTACGATTAATAAATAATATGGGGCTGAAAACGTACGAAAAACAACAATCCAAACACCGTGTCCGTTTATGATCGAAAATGATTTACTAATAACGACGGTTCGAGTTGATGGTCCCGTAGGTGACGTCAACGTAATAAACGTTTCGTGACATATTAGCACAGTGTATAAAAAAAAAAAATAAACGCCTACCGCAAAGTTGACGCCGAGGTCGGGTAGGACGTTTTGAATTTTGTGAAAATAGCGCGAACGAAATGTACGCCTACATGACACAATTTATGGGATTTTCGTTTGTAAAACGGCGAGACGCAAAAATGTGTATAAGCGAGTGTGACAACCGAGACTTGTTTATTTCTCTCGTTTCCAACGAGCCACCATATGTTAATGACTATTTAATCTCCCTGACTATAATACTATTATTATTTATTTTTCGTTTGTTATTGTTTATTTATATTTTAGATTCCCAGCGAAGTGAATAACGCGTAGTTATACAATTATGTGTTTTTGTTTTGTCTGTAAGCGAGCTTATTATCGTACGTTTCAAAGACACTAACTAAATCATGTTCAGGAGAATGGCGAAAAAAAATTAGAAAACATTTTATAAAAGTTTAACCGATTGGATCACTAATGAAGAGATTTTGGAGAGAAGATGGTCGCGGTAAATTATAAAAAAAAAGGAGGAACGAATAGATGTTCTCAGACACGGAGGGTTGGTAGGACTAATTTCGGAAGGAACGGTTGATGGGAAAACCAAAGAGGAAGAAGACCAGACGGTTTGCTAAATTAGACCAGGAGGGGTAATTCGTACCGAGAGATTTAAGAGGAATGTCAGTGACGGGAAAGCACGGGGATTGCTACGAACCAATCATTAGATTGAAAACTTGCGAGAGGGCGAAAGATAAAGCTACACGTTTTACGTGACAATACTATTAAATAACGTACCTGCGTAATACGAAATTTCGTTTCTCTAGTTTATAACGTTATAGATACGTACGTACTTCAATCTACCAGATTCAATTACATACTCCAAGTCGTGTATATTCGATCTCGCACAAAGAAGTTATTACGTTGTACACGAATTATCCGCGGAGTTTATATTACGTGACGAGACGTTTGTTAAGTTATCGGGGGGGGGGGGTCCTTTGTCGTCATTTTAACGTAGTTTCGGCCGTGTTTTTACACAAACATTTTAGAACATCCGTTTGAATCCTTTATTAACGAAATCGTACGTTTACGACCGGCGTTTCGCGACCCTGTACCACAAATAAATACGGATAAAAGCCGGTAACCCTCGATGAGCCGACGTGGACGAATAATTCGATCTCCTTAATGTTTATTTACGTAAAAAACCACGATCGGCTGTTACAGGTGGTGGACTCGCGCGCCGTTCGCTTATCGGAATTTACGCGGGTTTTATGGCCGTGATTCGTAGGCGTCGTTTACTAAGCACAGGACGTCGTTTTTGTTACGATACTTGAATCGCTATTCTCGACGGTTCCACACGAACGGTAGTTAGGTCCCGCGATATTGAACGGAAATTAACGATTTGTAACCGCGGTTACGGTTTTACGTCGACCGCGTAAAGAACGTCGTTTATTTCGGAAAACTTCGTAATGATCACCCTGTATTATTTATACGGCACGCGTGTGTGTTTTTATATATACCCGGAGGAATAGAAATATACAGTAAACGTCCGCAGCCGAGCGATGTGATGTGTATCGGTGTCTTCCAGAGAATTAATGTTCACGGGACTGGAACAAATTAGCCGCACTACCGTTGTATACACGCGTATTGTCGTGCGTGTGATAATAACGCGTTAATATATTTATATATTCGGTGGTAGAGCTCTGGGCCACAAAAGGTTCGTTAAGACGTAATTTTGTACGCGCGTATAATACGCTTTCGAATCGTCCGAAATCCCGGCAACGAGGGGGTTGGTGGTGCGTTATTATCGTTATTGTCGTCGTCCGGTCGTTTTGTCGTCGGAGCAACATCACGAAAACCACACCGTTACCACTTTTCGAATAATATTTACACACGTACGACGGGGCGACTTGTCGATCACGAGCCAGCGGGGATTATCGGCCGAGGTTCCGAACGGACTTCGTACGTCCAATTTACTATCGTCGTTATTATTTAACCGTTCGAGAATTATTCGCCAAACGTTTTCGAAAGTGTGCCTCGTCGTCGCTCCCTATACGAACGCGAACTGAATGATTCGTCCGTATCTTTTTCACGAATTTGTATTCGGCGGATATTAGACGGCGGTCCGCGTGGTCTCGAGATAACTATTCGACTACCGCCGAAATTAAAAACGTAAATTATCGCGACCAGCACCTTTCCGCCGCGCTCGAAACACTCGGCGCACGATACGCCTTGGGACATATCCCGCGAATTGGATATTTAAACGCGGCGGACAATTTCCGTCCAAACGTACGGTCTCTTAAGGGTTAGGAAGACGTTTCCTTAGGGGAAACTTACCGTTCGAACGTCAAATGTCGAGGTCGACGAATCAAACGGAAAACCGTCGTAGGACGCGGAACGGAAGAAAATGTTTCGCGTTCGCCTAGATTATCACCCGTGTAATAACTCAAAAATAAAAAGAAAGGAATGGGACGATAAAAGAATTAAAATACCGATACTTATATGTATATGTAGGTATAGGTATAAGTAAGGGAGGTGTTTACCTTAACAAATTATTACGTAGATTTATTCGGCATCGTGAATTGGAAAATTATTTAGGAATGTTGTTATTAATTACTAAATCACTTGCTCGTTCGGCCTTGCCGATTCGAATGAATTTAAAAAACGAAAGAGAAACACGTGTAAGACTAACTGAGTAAAGGTTGGAACGGTGAGTTCGTTTATGCAAATTCACCGACAATAAAAACGAGTCGAGACGCAGAAATACTGGCGAAGAGAACAGCCCTTGATCTTCGGGATACCGACTTCTGTTACTTGGCGACTCGTGACTGGAGTGCGCTCACATTTTGTTGAAGACGAGAGTTGTTTGTCCCCCGTGAGTGGACAGACGTCGTCCGGTGTTCTCCCGACTCGCTGTGCCGACTGGCTGGTGGACTACCGACGAACAGATGATCTAGAGACTGACTGACGCTAGGGTGTAATTTCTGTTCTTTTTATAGCCGAGTCGTCCGGCCAGATTATTGCGACGTATCGGCCGGCTCGTATTAAAAAAATCATCGAAATCGGCGTGTTTTGTCTTTGCGGTTCTTTATATGTTGATTGTAATAATCGTTGATCATTGTGTTCGTTCTTTTCGATAAAATTATCTGTTTACTTAACAAGGGACACGTGTTCGTTCAATTCTCGCCCGTTAGCACGATATATTTTTTTATATAGCTGTGCAATTATTGTAATCTTTTTTATACGCGTTAATTCTATATTTTCGTACGATTGCGACTCAACCAGCCTCTGATTTGCGCTCTACATATATATTTTATTAAAATATTGTCGGTATTCCGAGAAGTTCAAGCGTCGTTCTAACATTTATCGAAATACATTATTATAGACAATTACGTCGAAGTATAATTATGGTATTAGTTCTTACAATTATGATATCCATGGATGTCATTACGCCCGATTTTCGCGGTCATTGCCATTGTATACAATGTATTGTGTACAATAACCGTACGCGAAATCTCAATATAATCGACTCTCCGTAAATAACAACGCGTAACTAGCCCCGAAATACGAACGATTCGGATCCGGCGGCCGGTTCAATTTTACGTTATTACCGTTTTTCGGTTCGGTTGTGATAGTGGCCAAACCGTGTCCGCCGCCGCTGTGTGTGTAAACGGGAACGTTACCAGTGTTCGAGTAGCGAACAACGCGCGATGACAACGTTTTGGTTATTCGTTTGGCGCGTTTAAGTTGAGCACCGTTCGCGCGGTTACCGTTAAAATTGGACAATTTACCCGACCGTACCAGAACGTTACGTTAGCGATTCCGGTTCGGGCGGTTTACCGCAATTCCTCCTCGGTCCGATATCATCTCTCTCGTTATGGTCGTCACTTATACGTTACTGACGCGACGTGACACTTAATAACGATTCGGAGCCGATTTCGGGCGGTAAAATGTCGGCCGCCGTCGCGCGAAACGTTCGACCGGGTTACGGCCGTTTACCGGACATGTGCGGTACATAGCCGACACCGCGTTTCGCGCCGAACCGTACGAAAACGCTACATCTTTTGATACCGTTACGCCGCCGGCGACGGCGACAACGGTCCGCGAAATCGTTTGTCGGCGATTGGTTTGTCGGAGCGTGTTTAGGTACGTTTTGGACGAAACGAACGACCGTTAGACGAACGCGATTAATAGACGCGAAATAATCGGGTCTCCCGGCGACCGCGATGAATCCCGGGCGCGTTAGGCAACGGATTTAGAGAAATCGTCGAGCCGAATGGCGCGCGTGTAACCGCCGGGCCGGTGCGGGGGTGGGGAGAAGGAGTGGAAGCGGATGGCGAAGGACCGACAGTAATTGTACGGCACTACCTCAATCTAATCTAACGTATCTACGTCTTAGATGTCGAAATCGGACACGCCGATCGACGGGAATGACGGTGCGCTCCAATATTTTACGTTCGTTCGTCAACTCGTTTCATTCGTGAACATCTACAAGAAATGGAAATGGAGGAGAAACGGGCCCAGCTAAAAGTTACTGTTCATACGACGCGTTGTTACGTCCGATATAAACCGACCGTTTGTAACGAATTTTCTTTTTTTTTTGAAAAATATTCGTAGTAGTTACTTTCGATAGCTTACAGACCCGTTTCCGGAATGTCTATAGCTGTAAAGTTGTTATCGGTTTTGACTATTCTCAAGTGTCCGATAAGTGCGATAACGACCTTAATTTGGTACAGCGGAAAATGATAAAGTTTTTAAGTATTTCGAGTCGTAATATTAGTTGCGCGGAATGAGATTATTTTTATAGGGCGAGAGGATTACGGATAAAATCGAGCGGTAATTTAATTAAATATCTTCGACGAAATAAAATACTTCGTTGTATCGATCGTATAACGATCCAGCCGATTCGTTTGAAAACGCGCTCAGATTGGATTCGCGTTTTTCGGTATTTCTGGGCAGCCACGGCCCAATCGGCCGTCGTGGTCCGAGGTCGTGGCGCGCGCCAACACGCCAATACGTCCTTACGCATATTCGCGTGTCGCAGGCGACAAATGGCTGGTGTCGTGCCTGGGCGTTCTGTACCTGTGCAAAGGTCTGTTCTATCGCGTGGTGCCGGCCGACCAGTCGCTGTCCAGCGAGAAGGAGTACAGCGGCGTGTTCCGTTTCCGTCTGTGGTGGTGCGGCGAATGGATGGAAGTGTTGGTCGACGACCGGCTGCCGACCGTCAACAACCGGCTGGCGTTCCTGCAATCTACGCATACCGATCAGTTTTGGCCGGGACTGTTGGAAAAAGCGTACGCCAAGTGAGTATCACGAACGCAATTAAAATTATCTTCGTTTTATACGCGCGTGTGTGTATATATATTATGTGTGTACGTATATTCTTCACCGTAAAATACCTTATACGCGCGCGGTATCTTTATGCGGCCGACGCCAGGTATTTAAGTATATCCTATGTACATAGACGATTTCTAAAAGTGTACCCGAGTAGACGATTATACGCGTTCCGAGAGGATAGAAAAATATTCGCGTCTAGAACGGAGACAGACGCGTAGGGACGCAAATATTTTTCGACAGTCCGTGGAACGACATTTTTAACCGACTCGTTTAAATGTCGTACACGACGGGTATCCCCGTTAAATTGGCCGTAACGTAGACAACGTAAAATACTGACGTTTAAAACGTTCGGCGACGCAAAAGACCGTCGCGTAGAATATAAATACGACGTAAATAACTTACAAGCTCCTCCTCCCCCCGGCGTAATTTTCGGTTTCGTCGTTATTACCGACACATTGGGATACGGCGAGTTTTACGCGAAGTCATTTTTCCGAAATTAACCGTCGACTTTTCGATCACTTCACTGGCGTACATATTCGGGCTCGGGTATTTGAAAAAAAAAAAACGACTGTCCCCGTTCGAATTTATTTTTAACGAATCGTTTCAATCCGTCCGTCAAAACGGCGTTCCAACTCCCGGAGAACTCGTCTCCCTTATCCGTAGCAGTACAATAATCACCTAACCCGCCGAAATCAATCGGAATTCCGTCGGCCTCGTTACACTCTCGGTGCGGACGTTCCACATAGTTGGACGCGCGCGCCCGTGTGCGTCGTACATAATATATTATCGTTGTACACGCTCGACGACGTCCGCGTTAGGCAGACGCGGGGATAATTCCCGTTCCGACGGCCGAACAGGACGTGTATTTATCGTTACGCGATAAACACGTTTAAATAATATCGTCGATTCGATATATTAGACGTACGATAATAATACGGCGTCGATTTAAACTCGTGCGCCGCTATACAGACGCTCGCGATCATATGACTCGGCGTATTTTTCCGAAGACCGTACCGAGCGTACGTGTTTAACATATTGTTTCGCTAAAAACACGAACGGAGATTAAACGAAAAAGAAACAAAATGGCGTGTCCGACCACCGAGCGAATACAGCAGGCGTTTTGTGAAAGTTATTGTCGTTACGTCGTTGTATACGTACAGCGCGTACGGAGTAGCTTCGTTCGTCTCGGTTTGAAATCGCGTGAAACGCGCGAACATTTTTTCCCCATTCGGCCGTACACCAACGGCGTGAACGCGCGAAGAGATCGGAACACGAATCGTCGTACGAGAGGTCGATGTCGTCCATACGGTATAATTACGGGACGAACAACGAACGAAATCCGCCCGAACCGTCGACATTTCGCGCGCGCGCGCGTCGTCTAATCCCCGTAACTACGCCGCCGTCTATCCGCCGAACATAACGCCGCGCGTCCGGGTCGTTCTTGATTCATATCGCCGGAGTGGCGCTCGCGTGAACGTTTCGCGGTATTTTCGGAAACCTATCGACGGTGGGCGTTGTCTACATTGTGCAAGTTTAATGGTACGGATCGTCGAATTACACGCGTTCGGGCACAACTTACGACGATCAATCGGCGGTGAAAATCGACGTCGCTCGTCGGGCCCGGGGACACGATATTTAATATTTGTACGGAATTTCATCGCTTATGGCGTACACGCGTATAAATATACTTACGTATTTTATATATACGCGCCTAATTGGCGACGAACACCGTCGACGGTAACGATTCCATTTCGCTCCCGCTATCGGAAATTGTATTATATCACGACGAGCGCGCGTTCTCGTTTTGTTTCGCGTACCGTTCGCGTTGTTTTCGGTAGTTCGTTACCGAACGTTAGTTACCGGTCGTTACGTTACGCGCGTCGAAAAACGTGTAACCCGTTCGACGTTTCGAAAACGTTAGTGTCGGTTACCAATCCGTTTTCGTGTTCTCAACGAAACGCGCTCGGGCCAAGTCGGTTTACTTTCCGGGTAGCGAACCTTCCAATAACGTGCAACGGAACACTACGGCGGCGGAATTGCCGACTTTTCATACCGCGCGCGCGCGTTAGCCGACCGGATATAAACGTATCGCGTCGATAAACGTACGAAAATTCGAAATCGATATAACCGTTCCCTACTATATTCGTCGTCCACGACGATATGTGTTACGCGCGTACGGCCCCACGACGTTTTCGCGACCGATATAGGTTACGAAAATTAAAGGCGCGGACGGTTGTGTGTGTACACACGGACGCACGACGCGGCCGTCGTAGTAGCACGAACGTCCGCGCGAACGCGATTATTTAATTACGGTGATTTTCGTTCCGATATTATTTTTTATTTTCTTAATCACGCCGCCAACCCA
>JAIPRN010002973.1:0-25176 GCA_025469175.1 Geopemphigus sp. TES_GeoC_2020 | reverse complement strand
GCGTGTGTGCGTGTATGCTTGTCTGCTGTCTCGTGTACGAGTGTAAGTGTGTGTGTGTGTGTGTATACGAGTGTGAGTGTGAGTGTGTGTGTGTGAATGAGTGTGTGTGTGTGTGTGTGTGTGTGTGTGCGCGTGTGTGTGTACATGTGTGCGTGTGTGTGTGTGTGTGTGTGTGTGTGTGTGTGTGTGTGTGTGTGTGTGTGTGCGCGCGCGTGTGTGCGTGTGTGTGTGTGTGTGTGTGTGTGTGTGTGTGTGTGCGTGTATGTGTGTATGCATGCGTGTGAGTGTGTGTGTGTGTGTGTGTGTGTGTGTGTGTGCGTGTGTACGCATATGTATATCTGTGTATGTGTGAGCGCGCGCCCGTGTGTATGTATATAACGAGACATTCGCCGCAGTAAGTTACCGCTCGGCATCGACGACGACGACGACGACGACGCGCGATTTATTAGTTTGTTCGTAATTACACGACGACCGTAGGTTATTGCACGAATCGTTTGAATGAAGCGTGCGTACCTCCTCTGTACGTTATTATTATACACATATATGTATATGTATATGTATATATATATATATTATTGTCGAGGCGTTATCGCCAGCTGTTTTTACATACAACAAGTGGCTCCGCGCACTTATTCCCAATCCTGGCTTTGGGAAAAAAAAGACAACCGCGGTTGTCACAATCGTGTACCGGTTATTGACACTCTCGCGCGTATAAATAACGCTTACGCGCGTCGTCCATATCGTCGTTACGAAATTACTGTCGGCGATAATGAATAATCGACCGTGCGCCGTACGCGCAGGTAAAATAACACGCGGGGTAATTTTTATCGAAAACCGTTTTCCAATTTAGTAGTAGCCAAATAACGGCTTTGGTACAATTAAATCGTCGGTATCGGTAACCTTATAATCATTCCCGCGGAACTATGTTTCTCCACCCTGCACCCTACTATTGTTCAAAGAGAAATTCGAACGTAAACAAACACACCAGCGGGAAGGGGATGGGATTGTAATTGTCGTTCGTTGATCGATAATCTTCTAAAAAATTTGATCATAAACACACGCGCGTATATATACAATACGTTTCGATTCGAACATAAATCGCTTTCGAGTAAAAAAAATCATATTTCGATTCCGAACCTTGTACATATTTTGTAATATAATATCTATCGAAGTGTAAGTATTTTAAGCTTTTTTTTTGTTTTTAATTATCGGTTTTCGATTTAATATGGCTATTTTTGGTGCACTGGTTTTCTGGTCGTTTATTTGTACACGGGCTAAATTTACGCAGATTTAATTGTATTAAACGCTTTTCACGAACCGACCAACCGTATGTATTCACCATTATGAACGTTTGGTCGCTATGTTTTTTTTTTTTTAATGTTCACCAGTAGCGAATCTGATAGTAGTAATGGACCCACGCTTTGTTGGCCGTAAGCCAGAATAAAATGCAACGTTATGACACTATAGCTTACGTCTGTTCGTGTAGACGGGATTTACTTATAATCGTCGGCTACACCGTAATGTTTATATACGTACATAAGTGTGTACGTATCCCGTCGAACACGTTTCTGTACTTAGACGTTTTCGAAAAGGGGAAAAAAAAAACGATTTCCAGATGATTTACACGTTTCATTGTGTAGCAACGACGGCTCAATCGAACACCCAGGGATTGTAAAAACAGGTGCTGGGGCGTGGTACGGTTCCCGAAAGATCGAATATTGTTTTTATAGGACGTCCGGCGTGTGGTTCCTTTTCCGATGAATGCGGCGCGCGTCCCGCCGTCTTCCAAAACTATCCGTCTCGAACGATTCGCCGGCGGCCCCGTTCAACGCCCGTCATTGTTATTAACACGCACCATCCACGATTGTAAATCACGTTACGACCATCCGCATTAGTAGTATGATAACGGATACGGTGTCCGATTTGGGTAAAGCCGACGTCGTCACATTGTTGCGCGCGCGTACTTTTTTTTGCCGGTCGCAATGACAACGGCGAAAGACAATGTACACACACACACACACACGCACAAAGCGCGTCGAATTCCGGTAACGACTTGCCCTCCCCGTATACCAATATACTCGAAAAAACCTCGGGATTATCGTTTCGCGTTGAATAGGAGGCGACCCCCGTGTTCGCGCCATGTGGCGGCGAATCGGTACGTACCAAATCCGCAATTCCCACCGACCGACGGTTGTGTGTGTCACGTTTAACGAAATAAATTCGTTTCTGGGGGTTTTTATTATAATTTCCAGTTAGGCGTGCAATTGTTGTAAAATGGGAAAAAGTCTCGGCAACGATAAAACGACGACGACAGGACTTCTCTGTATATTATAATATACGGCACCTAATCGTCTTATGTGAAAAGAGGCCGGTCTGGGGTAAATCGTCGTTACAGCCGGTGAGGTTACGCACTGTCGGCGGCGGCGAATTCGATTTTTGCCTCTCTGTCTCTCTCGTTCTTTCTTTTTTTTTTTTATCTGTCTCCTTCCCACCGTCGTCGTCGGTCACGTTGAAAAAACGTCGACTATATTATAGTTATACGTTTATTAATAATATCGCGATACAACGTACATTATATTAAACGAAAGATATACCTTTCTCGCGTGTTCAATGGAGCGCTTTTACGCCATATATAATAATAATAATATATTGTGCTTATAGACGTCTTCGTATTTTCCCACGTTTATTAATAAACAGACTCGCTTAAAAATGTCGTACGCGTATTACAACGCAATTTACAGCGTATTTTCCAAAACGTATCCCGCGAACGATAACGCGGTTTTAAGAACCGTCGTAAGAAAACCTTGTATTATAAACACGCGTATATTTGGTTACAATAACGCGTTGTGTCGACTTAACGTGTCTGAAAACGCTTACGGGCTTGTTTTCGTTTATTACGATATTCTTCCGAATACATTAAGCAGCCGTGTACACCGGCGTTATAATATGTGAAAGTAATCGTCGCGGTAATAATAATAATCGTTGTACTAATTGGGGTTTGTTAAGGGAGCCCGGTAAACGAGAAATCAATCGTTAAGTTTTCGTCATTTTTTATTTTGTCTCTATATTGACAAATGTGGGCGAGACAATTTAAGGCGCTTTATTTAACGGCGGGTCGTTAGAAATAATGAGCTGCCGGTTCTTAAAAACGAGTGTGTGTAATATATATATTTGTGTTTGAATTCTTAAAAATTGTCAAAATACTGGTCATTATTATTATTATTATTATTATTAATAATGCCCGTCACGTATTATTATTTTCGCGCGTCTGTCATTTTTACTGATTACAATGGTATCGATTATCGACCGTCGTTCAAGACTGCGCGATAACCAGAAAACATTTCTTTCAAGATTAATTAGTTAACAACCGTTCGGTAATTCGTATTTTTCGATTCCGGTAACACAATAACACAATTCGTAAAATATAACGGGCGTTTTTTCGGTTTAGGATGACGCGCGCGTAATTAAGGGTTTTTCGTTTTTTCAATAACATTCGTGCGTCGAACTGTTGCGATTACAGTCCCGTCTGGTGGGGAGGAGGTGCTCTCGTCCGCGGGAATTTTTTTCGTCCCATACATTTTCGCGACGCATAAACGACCAAATGATAACGATTATACGCGTTTGACGTTATCTCGCGTAATTCGTGTGACGCGTTTGTGTACGCGTGGCAATGTTGTAAGGGAGGGAGGAGAATGACGGGGAAGGATGGTGAGGAAAGGTCACACACACAATGTCGCCGCCATAATGAGATATTCTTGTAGTCTTTCTTTTTTTATTCGACGAATCCGTCTAATTAAAATATAAAAAAATGTCGAGTCTTCCCGACTCGGTTAAAATTTGTTCAGCTGTATTGGCGCGCTCGCACACACACACACACAAACGATACTTGGCGGTGACGCCGTCGTTCGGAGGTCATTTCGTCGTGGTGTGGAAAGGAAGGAAGCAGGGGACCCTCTTCACTGCGCGTATTTATTCCTCCGGCCCGACCATCGTTCGGCGACAAACATGTGTCGAAAAGTAAATTATGTCTAGGTATTATAGGATACCGTATAATTAATATCGTGTTGTCGGTGCGTGCGCGTTTGTACACACTTTACCACTTGGTTTACGGCATTTATAATTAATTATAAGCGTCGTCGTCGTCGTCGTCATCGTCGTCGCCGCCACCGTTGCAATCAATCCCCCTCCTCCTCCCCATGCGACGTTCCTATCGCGTCTATCGTTAACAACTTTACATCCTAACCTTTTTAACCGTGGGAATTACTGTACGGCGCGAACCTAACCTAGCTTAATATATTATCCACTTGACCGGTCCGCGGTCGAGTTCGGAATACAGTCTCGCGTATCGGCTATTATGTACGGATTTTGTTTTCGTTTCGATTACTGGTTTTTAGAAAACGTTCGACGCGTAGGTGTATAATTTGGGTGGAAAACGAGCGAAACGCCGGGCGCGTGATTTCTGTATAATATCGTTTATCCGTCGATAATTACGCGAGACCATCCTATTTAAACGTATACAATTTTTATACGAACCGTTTGGTCGGGGTTATTTTATTTTTATTCCAATTATATTTTCCTAAGAACTATCGCGGTGACGGTATATTTATGGCGAGCGCCCGGTCGTCGTTTAAAACGTCGTCGGAATTGATTACGATAAGACGAATCGTCACCGTAGCCGACTCGTCGTACACTCGGATCCGCCGACAAATACTACTTGTTTTGGCGAACGCTTTTTCGGTTTTACTCGCGTAATCATTTTACGAATCGTGTACGGACGAACAGTAATTGTCCGAACGTAATAACTTTATTATCGACACGCCTAATTTTCCGTAACCGTACGATTTTGTACGGTTATATTCTTTTTACGTACGCGCGTGTACAACACACGATAATTTGTGTGTGTGTGTGTACGTCGGCAGTATACGCGCTACTCCGTCTTCTGATATTCGTAAATTATTATAATTCGGTCGTCGTCGTGTACGAACTACTACGAATACGATCGCGATCGTGCCGCCCGCCGTGCACCGCCGCGGCGAGGTTAGGACAACGTTTTGTACGAGTACGCGGTTTTCGGGTTATTGGACGACAACACGGCCGAATCGGGCAAACAGCTGATCGCTGTGCGACAATGTATACGCGTGATAGGTACGAGTGATAATGTAAATACGACGTACGCACGCGTTTTGTATCGTCGAGTTGTTCGCGGCGTGGTTTTCGTTTCGGTCGTCGACGGTTTTATATTTCCGTTTCATTTTTCGATCTCCCAACGGCGTAAACCGTAACATTGACGAATCCAATGCGACCATCGTCCCGAAGTTCCTCCGAAAACAATTAAAAACTATCCAAATTCGCGCGATTCGTACAAAATCCGACATCGATCGCCTTCACATCGCCCGGTACCCCGCCCCCTCATCCTACACCATCGAACATAGGCACACGTGCCATGTAATATGTATGTCACATACCACTATTACATTATTATTATTACTATTGTAACAACGATGTATACATACGACGGACACACATTGTACGTGAAAACGCGTCTAGGAATTTACGATCGTTGGTCGTGTTGAATCGACGATCACCGAATAATAATAATTGTATTCACGTCGTCGTCACACACACACACCCGCGTGCGCACGTCCAATATCAACGTACACGTTATTATAGTTATACGCCATACTCGTGGCGACGAAATAATATTTAATTTACCGGTTTGAATATTTCTGCGCGCGTTTTGTCGTTACAAATAATAATGGTGACCGACCGACTTATTTTGTCGGTGCTACCAGACGGGTAGAGGGGAGGCGGATGATGAGTGGGAAAACGTTGGTCGTCTGTGTGGTGTATACGTGTTCGTTTACGAAGCCGATTCTCGAAACCCGCCGAATATTCGTAATATTCCACTTGGACGTGGCCGGAGATGGGGCTGGCGGTAGTTTTCTTTCGGGGGAGTCCGTCCCCGGGTACTTCGAAAAGAGCCTGCGGTCACGATACGGAAATGGGGGAATGTAATTTGACAGAAATTGAATATCCGTACGTTTGAGGACCGTAGTTCGAGTCCGAACAAATTTCCAAACTTATTATTTCGGGGCACAACGTTTACGCTTCGACGCAATATAATCGGTTTGCCGAGGGCACGGTAACTTACTAACAATTATCGAGAGTAGATGCGTATATTATGTTAAAAAAAAACGTTGTTGGGTATTATCGGCGTATTACTAAGTAAGTAGTAGACGTGATCGATAAAACGTTAAACAAAAGGCTTACGTACCACGGTCGCGATATTTATCGCCTTTATATTATTAACGTTCGCCCGGGATCGAGCGAGATGACAACAACAACGTTGTTCCGTCAGCTCACGCCCGTTGTTCCGATATAAATCGACGCGATTGTTCGTCTAATTGTTTTCGTATTTTACGCCTAGCGCGTACGGGACGTTAACGAAAGGTACGTCGGGTGAATGTAAACGCGTTTATTTTTAAAACGCGCGTAGACGAATAGTTTTACGTATTTAAGTTTTTCGGTATTTCTCTGCTGGTTCGACGACGCCCTGGACACAACCCGACCTATTCCAAAATGGTCAATTCCTCCCCTACCCGCAGGTACCCGGTGGACGAGAGAGGGCGTCAAAGTTGTCGAGAGTTGTCGGCCGAGAATCCTCGTTAGCGATACGTGCGAAAACCGCGCGTCGCCGGCGTTATACCATTTATGTCGTGGTCGGTTGTGTCCGTAGTTAGGTACTGCGGGCGCATTGTGTCCGAGTCCGTTGTCGGTCTTATTGCGGGACGCTGCGGGCGTTTCCGACAAAAAATTCCGCGCCGTCGAAGAACGCGAATACCATTAGTATTGTTTAAACGCGTCTAAATTTGAATAACACAAACGCGTGGTAATTGTAGTAGTAGTTTTCGGCGTGTTTTTGTTTTCCTTTCTCCACGCGCGAATATAAGACGTTTTTGCGCAGTTCCTCGGTCGAGATCCTCCTCCTCTACAACACCGCCGCCGATCCCAACTCCACCGCCACGCGCGACTATTGTCGTCGTCGTCGCCGCCGCCTCTGCTACGGGTTCGCCCCTATATTCTCCATTGCGGACGACCTTCGTCAGTTCTTTTCGTTCGGGTCGCGCGACGTATTTTTTTTCTCTCGTGTTTCTCCTGTACGAACAGTCACGGTGCGCAAAACGTGTATCCGTCGAAGGCCACGACGACCGAACGTTTGTTTCGACGGGACCGTCGCGTACACGCGTAACGAACGGTCGAGAATTTTCGAATTTCCGACGGGGGGTACGTCGTGTTTATATAATCTCCAGCGAAGGGGAAATCCGCCTCTCCTACACCCGGCAAACCCGTTTCGGTTTACGTTCGCTCGCGTTTTTCTTCGCGAAAACGACGATTTCTTTCCAAGTTAAATTTATTTTCGCGCGAACTCGGCGTATTGTGTACATAATTTGTACACGCTATTGTAATTATAAACGTCGCGTGATTGAAGACGTTAAATCGTCGTGCAAGGTCGTCGCGGTAGTCGGTTTTGAAAGTAGTAGTTAGTGGTGGTCGTGTCCTCCGCGTATCGTACATGTATGTTATCGATTATTTACGTCGCGGCAACTTAATAATATCCGCCCGACGAATTCGATCGGCGAAATTTTTCGGTATATCGCGTTTGAAAATACATTTTGAAATTGTTCGCGTACCATTTTCGTAGGTAAAAAAATCGACTCTCCTCCCATAAAGTAAAAACAGTTTTGGTGTCGATAACGTGGGTGGTTCTCTGAAAAACTACAGACTTTTACACGATTGCGCGCGCGATTTTAATCTACGCGCTCCCCCTCGTACATTCCATTGACGCGAAACATCTGGTTTTGAAATATTTATCATTGAAAAATGATAAAAAAAAATTATTTACGACGTTTTCACATAAATTACCGAACGGTTTTTTCCTTCGATACGAATAGTAAATTAAACCGTGTGGCGAATCCGATAAAATGAATCCGATAAAGTGAATCCCATATTCCCTCGGCGCCTTTATAAAACCGTTTTATATTTTCGCCGTTTACTCGACAGCTAATGGAACGAATATCACATTTATAATACGACAATTTGTTAATTTTTTCAAAATATAAAACTACACGAATACATAAAGATTTTTTATTTCGTGTACGCGTATTTAGAACGAATTCGTTTATTTATTTGTTTCTCGCTTAATATCTAAATATCGTAAGGCTACAAGATATACAGGAAATTAAATTTTAATATTTTTAAATTTCGAAAAAACTTGATAGTTCAATCAATAGTACACCGCCGATAGTTGCTTAAAATCGTGTATTTTGCTCGAATACTAAAAATACACAGGAATTGTTCGTACACGACAACTACTTGTTGCGGCGGGCGTTGTTACCTTCGTTATTGTTAATTATGTTTATTATTTCGGTTGGGAAACGAGTCGGTGTTCTTATCATGCACAAACATTGAATGAACGTAGAAACCACGGCGGTTCGCGATTACCTGTATGCAATTTATAAATAAAACGTTATCAACGAACAATCGCATCCGGTTTTTGAAAACGACGTGTAGTATTGTTCGGTAATATTCATTACGTGTTTCCAACAGGTTTTTAAAAATGCGTAGATTTTCGTTCGATTTATGTTTTTTTTGGGGGGGGAGGAGAAACCGCGCGTGTATATAATATTATCGTCCGATTAGGTCGATAAAGTTCTAAAAAAAATTATATATAATTATACACGCGCGAGTTATATATTAGTACATACTTTTAATTAAAATGTGATCATTTTTTATAATTTCCGTACATATATAGTTTTCACTCATAGTGCCTTAGCGAAAAATGTTTTTGAATTTATTTCCCTTTGGGAACTATCGGGTTCACTGTTGTTATATCGATTAGTTTTTATTGTAAAAACGATTGTAAGGCCAGTTCTGGCCCTGAAAACAACCCCGTTCCCTTATTTTGATAAGTCACGCGACTTTTGTTATTTCCGAGACGTTACTTCACTACTTCGCCTTCATAACCGATCCCCTAAACCTTTTTCCGTTCACTAGCCACTCAATAAATCTCACTTTATCCCATTACCCCATCTCTTTTTCGGCATTCCTTTTATCATCCTACCATCCACGGCCATTTACTTTGTCATTCTCCCTGTCATTTCTTTCTTTAAAACGTGTCCTAAACATTTCAATCTTTATCGCGTTTTATCAGCTTGTGCCGTGTCCAAAACGCTCAAAAACGAAAAATCTCGGTGGTGGGTGGGTCGTTTGTGTCCAATTCGACGTTGTTGCGCTAGTAGTCGCAGAGGGGGGGGAATCTCGAATAAATAGGGTACGTCAACTTTGTAATTTTAAAATATGACGTATTATTTTTCGTTTATTCGAATAATTACGCGTTTTATGTGTAAATATCCGTCGAGAGCGTTATTATTATTTGTATATGGATTATAAGACTGGCTGTTGTTTGTACGCGTCAAACGATAAAAATGACGGCGAAGAAAAAATGAAACCTCTATATTGGAAAACCGCTTTCCGTTATATATATAGCCGATAATAAAATAATATAATACGAATTAATCGACAAGTTATATAAATATTATAATCCCCGCAGTTTTTAAATTAAACGTACATAGAAAAAAACGATCGATTAATGTGTTGTAAAACAGGCGATAACAAAATATAACGAAAAATACTTATTTATAGAAACAAACGTAAAAAAAAAACCCGCCGAATCGTTATTAAAACTTTATTAAACGTTATTAAACGTATTGGATAAGGATGATTTTTTTTTCTAATTTAATCTCTGATTAATATACATTATTTTAATCAGTCGGCGGGCCCATATTGTATGTTGTGGAGAAAGATAAGAAAATTGAATGTTTCGCCGCTTATAAAGGTATAATTATAATATCGAAAAGCTATTAATTATTTTGAACGTAAAGTAGCGAACATAAATGTGTATTCTGTTAATTGCTAAGATTTTTTTCCCTACACGAATCATCGTAAAATTAAATTACATTTTCACGAACCCGAATTAAAGCCACACGGGACTAAAGAAAAAATTGTCTTAATAATGGGCAGCGTCTTATATTACTCGGATCCCTCCAAGTAGTTATGGTAAGTCTATAGTGGACGTAAAATTAAAATTGGAAAGTTATTACGTTTATTTAATATATAACTTTTGTACGAATTAAAGTAATATTATATTAATATCCGAAAAGTCGCGTCTGTGTAAGCAACAAGTTTCTAAAACGTTCCTAAGTGTTGAATATTTGACAAGTTCTATAAGTACGATTAGAACGGATTCTTCTTGTATGAAGTTAACTCAAAATAAATGGGCTACGTAACAACAAGGCATCAATAAGGTTATATCACACGTGTATTTAAGATGTTCGTGTCGTATAATGGTCGCATGGATATTAACGAATTGTGTGTGAGCATATGTGTATGTTTCCCGGATGGCCGAGTAACAAAAAAGAAAAGAATCAAAACTCATTGTATCGATGGGAAATCTATTGTGGTGTATTCGGACAGTAAAGCCTTCCGGGATGTTTGGGCTAATGATGAAATGTGACGGGTGAGAAGGGAAGGAAAGACCACCAGAGACTCTGAATGTATATAAAATATATACACAACGTTGTTGCACTGTGTGAGGTAGAACATTTTTAGTATTATAACGTCTGTTTCGGATTATATTTATATATATGTATTACGCAAACATTCCGGAAACCAGTTATTGCTAAAAACGAAATAAAGAACCGACAAAATTGAAGTATTTACGCGTCTGTAAGTCTATATTCACGCGTACACAGTTTTTGCGTCTACACCGCGCTATACGTTTGTATTATTATATTCTCGATATTAATTTATGGAAAATTCGTCCAAGATCAATGATAAAAAAAGAGAATGAGAGAAAAGGGTGTGTGTGTGTGTATATGTGTGAGAGAGAGAGAGAGGTTAGGCTAACCTAGCATTTGAAACCTCGTTTGTCGCATTCGTTTTACAAATCGCGGACGAATCGTCACCTCGAAAATATTCTTTAAATTTGATTTATAGCGTCAAATAAAACAAAAGCGTTTTCGTGTTTAATTAAAATTCGACCCGAACGAGCGGCCGTGACGACGTGCTCTCCAAGTTTACGTGTATTTTCGTTTTTCTAAAACAACTATATTAGAGCTCGCATGCTCTGGCGTGTTGTAGGACGTATCTACATATCGAGGTAATTAATAATTCGTCGTCGTTTTCAGTTTTAGTCTCAGAACTCGTTTTGTTTTCACTCTACGTAACAATATATTCAGTTATAATACATACGACGTCGCCGTTGCGCAATTCGTCCGTTCGTCGCAACCCACGTCTGTTCGTATTTAACGAAAGAAACCGATTGTCGGACAGGAACGAAAAATATCTATCGTTTAATAGTCGTCGCTAATGCGCGGATCTCGTCGGGTTGATAATTATTAATAATATTTGCCGTTGTACCCAAAGACTCTTGTCAATACGCGAATTGTATTCTACGCGATCACAATCGCCTCGTCGCCGCAATGGTTAAGTTGCGAAGAAGGGGAAATTTACGAGGACGTATATTTCATTACATAATGTGTAGTTCGGTGTTTTTGTCGTCAAACATAAAATCGCGTGTATATATAGCCAGTCGTTGTACACACGGAGGATGATCCGTTTTTAATAATAATAATAAACGTATCCGTGAGAATCGTCTAATTAAAAGATTCCGAAAAAATAGGCAATAATCAAACGAATGTACGCGTTTAATTAAAATTAGACGTGTATTGCCGGGCACGTACGTATTTGCACTCGTTATATATTCTACGAGATTAGGTAAAACGAACCTTGACGACGACGACTTGGGCGGTCACATTAATTTCGGACAGCTCGTAGACGCGTGCGCGTTACGCCCCGCGTAATATAATTTTCATATTCGATCATGACACCGTACGAATTTCAAAAATTGACACGAATATTTTCCGTCGATCTTTATATTATTCGTGATACAAATCTTTTGGAAATTTGTTCGATCGTATTGAATTGTCACGAAAGCGGATCTTAGTATGTGTGTGTCTATGTAGGTGGTGATTTGTAATACTTTAAAACGAAATTTGCGCGAAAAAATTCACAAATTCGTTGTATTGGGATTTGTACTTAGGGAGACTACGGGGTATGGTTAGTTTACGGTTAAAGGGACGTGGAAGTCGGGTTTTTTTTCGAATAATACAATATAGAAGCGGCGTGAAAAATATTAACGAACGAGATTTACGAATCGGTAAATAGAAACTAGCGATATAACGTCTTTGTGCTCCTATATGTCCGTATACAAAACGTGTATTATTATAAATGTTCAAATCGTGCCCGTATTGTGTGTTTAGAAAAATAAGAAAATCAAAATGTTAATACGTCCGTAGAAACCTATATATATATATATATATAATTTTACGTATATACGTTACACGTACTCGGGATCTAAATAAATTTTGTGTTGCCCGTTATACAAAGAAAATACATTTGATGTCGACGAACGGCCTGTATTTTATTTTACACGTATTCGTATTTAACGTATCGCGTTGGGATACTATCCCCTCGTAGAAGATTACACCACAACGGCCGAGCGTCCTCGGGGGTCGGTATCGTCAATCGTTTTTATATTATCGGTACGTGCATCGCATCGGCGGCGGCGGATAGGTTTGGTTCAAAAAACATCAATATATATATAGTGTAATAATAATGCCGGAGATCTGTGATGAGAGTACGTGTGGCTGGCGCACACCAATTATATATAAACGTATAATATACAAGCTGTGTGTACGAAAAAAAATATATCGTGGAAATATTAATTATTACCTAATTATAAAATACGCGTATATGTTTGTGTAAAATTAAACCGAAAGATAATCGTAATCGACGTAATTAAAGTCGTATTGGAAAAAGAAAAATAACGATTGGTTAAGATTTTCGAATTAGTTTCGTCATTATACGCGTATACAGACATATACATACGTAGTTGTATAATTTGATAAATTTATAACCTTGTGCGTTTGTACGTTATTAATACACTCTAAAAACTATAAATTAGTAAATTATTCAACCGTAATGAGGAAATCGAAAAAAAATCCGATGTATTTATTTTAAAATATATATGAACGAAAGAAGTGAAAATGATCGATTTTTTTAGGCTATTATAAATCGTAAATATAATTGTATCGTCGCCCGATAAGACGTCGAATATATATATATATATATATATATATATGTATGTATGTACCCATTTTGTGGGTGTACAAAGTATTAACGTTGAATAAGAGCTTGAAGGTAATTTTTAAATTGTAAACGCTTATCACGCGCTGAAGAAATATAAAAAGAAATCTCTCGTTACATAACTTTCACCGCTCATTTTTCGTTCGTTTTTCGATTGCGTTTGAAATATTTAAAATTTATCCGACGTGTAACGTATGTGTATATACTTACGCGTGTCGATATTTCGGCGGTCCTTCTCTTCAAAAACAAAGTGTTCACATAAATTATACACTTAAGTATAAAAATGAAAAAAACAATACATCGTAAAATCATAAAACACTTATGGACTAGTACAATAACAAACGACCGCGCCGTTATTACAATATTACAATAATAATATACCGCCGTAACCCACCCCCTCGGAACACCGCAGTTTTATTATTATTTCGATTTTTTTCATTTTGTACGTATATCGATGGGCCGTAGGTGGCAAATTGTCGTATAAGGTAGACAATTTATTTTTTTAAATTACGTTTTTCGTTTAATACGATTTTTCTAAAATTCGCCGTCGGCTTTTGAAAACGATTTAGGAATCCATTTGAGCGGAAAACAATTTTTCGTTTAGTTCTCGTTTAAACGCGTATTATGTTTGACGCAAGTGATATAAATGCCGGCGGACGGTTCGGCAATATATTCCCAAACGGGACAAAAAAATAAATCGATATTCATTTCTCGAGCGAAATCGCCCAGCAAAAACTTTTACGGTTTAAATATACGTCGAGTTACTTCATTATATTCGTATTATCGTGAGGTTTTTCCCTTTTTTTTGTCGATTCTCCCCCGGCGGAAGAATAACGCGTTCTTTTATTATTTCGTTTCGTTCGGTAGCGTGACGCGTGCGCGCGCGTTCTTAGAATTTTTGGATATTCGGTATTTATTTTCGTAACAAAAAAATAACGAGCCGTCGATAAAAACGCTAAACTAAAATGAAAAAACCCGAATGAATCCATCAAAACGATTATAAAACGGACGTAAGAACATTCGATCCGCAGACCGTGATGACGACGAACGAAAAACAGGTTGTTACCCGCCGGGCGAGCGCAATCGTTTTATCGATATATTCGATCTTTTCCCCTTCGATCCAAGAACAATTTCGGCGGCGGTTCATTAGTGTACCCAATACCATTGTAATTATTATCGCGTCGATTCAAAAATATACTCGAAAAGGCCTACCTTTGTGCCCGCGCCCGACAAACGTTTACAGGTATATAAAACGCTTTTGGTAGAATCATTTGTGGGCCATCGAAGGATTTCGTCATTATTTTCTATATAATACCGTATACGTTCCTTTGTAGCCCGAACATTTAACTTTTAACGTTCTATTTAATTAAGGAAAATGTTAATACGTATTATCATTTCGTGTTGTTAAATACAAACATTTTTATAAATGCATTTTCGACCACGTTTTAGTTACCACGCGTAATTTTCGAGAAACAAAATTAAAAGACGGAGTTTTAGCTAATACTTTCGGCTACGTACAAAAATGTTGGCAAAAGCCTACAAGTATAAAGGGGTCCAACATTTATATCGACGATATATTCGAAAAAAAATTACGATAATTTCGTCACGAATTTACGGTTTCGTTTAATTTTACGTAATCGTACGGATATTTTTTTTTTTAATTTTTGAAATTGTTACGCGCTCGGTTTCTAAAACCGTCGATGTTTCGAAACCGCCCATATTTTTTATGTCCCCAACCAAAACCCGCCCCTACCGTACGTAATAATACGGTTATCACTTTTAGGCGTAAAAACGAAAATCCTATTCGATTTGCTACGGTCGCCGAACGTCTGGCAGGACCTCCACGCTAGCGCGTGTCCGCCTGGTCGTCCTCGTATTGTTTCCGTTCGCCTTTTCTTTCGAATTCTGAAAGACCGTAAACGACTAGGGTCGGCGACGAGTCTACGACGATTACGACCGGGGTTTCCCGTGTCCGGCTTAACGTTACGCGATTTATTGACTCTGCGGCGGCTACGTAAATACGGTGGTCGCTATTATCGTCGTCGCCGTCATTGTTTGGCATCTGGGGCCCGACCCGACCCCGGATGCACGTGTATATGCCACAAACGGGAATCGCGTCCCTTCGCGCAGTTGGCACAATAGCCGTTCTTCGCGTTATTACGCGCGTTGTTATGTAACGAATTTCTGGGCAATCGTCCCCGGAGGTGCACGGTCGTCGAAACAACAATCGGAACGATTCGTTTAAAGACGAGAACGCGGGGCGTCGTCGGGAACGACACATTTCGCGCCTCGGGGACACGAGACGACGAGAACGCGCGCCGTACGGAGATTACGCGACGGCGGCGTCTCGTTTTAATTACAGAGACGGACGAGATAACGTTATTATATATGGTTATTACGTATTCCGTCTAGCGCCTTAACCCTCGCTTCACGAAGATACCGATCGTAGGACGAGCGTCCTTTTTATTTTTCCCCTCTTCACTCGCGGCCCGCGTGTTTATGGGAGGCCCCCCTCGGGTTAGTCGAACCGCGTCGAACGTAACGTGCGACTTGCTGCCGCTACCCGCCCTACGTAAATACCGATACGAAAAACACGGTAGTTGTGTGTGCGTACGTACCTACCGGAGTGGTTTTCGACCGTGTAGTGGATTTCGATAAAAATATACCGAGACGTCGTGACTACGGCGCGGGTACTGTTTCGTGTTGTAATGGTTTGTTTTCGAAAACTCGACGAGACTGAGAAAGTGTTAAAAATTGAGTGGCCGGTCGAGTTTCGTGAACGGGAGGGAATACGTACATCACAATTACGACGTGTTTTGGAGTATTTTCGGGGTTTTCGAGACACATTTGGCTGCGTTTATCTCTAATGTCAGTGACGTACTTAGACCTGAATTTCGGGGAGGGGGAGGGGTTAATTTTAAAATAAATAAATCGGACGACCCTAACGAAACAAGACACATTATAAACTATTATTCATTTTTAACGAACACGTTATAACGTGTATTGAAGTTGAAGAATATTTCAGTTTTTCGTTATTATTGACTAAAAATATACGTCTCGTAAGAAATTAATTTTTCATAAACATTTTCGATTGGAGGTTATTCCACAGTTAGAACGTTACTGGCTTATGTATTTGGGAATTTCGGTAAATTTTGTGACACGAAACATAGTGAACGTAATAATTAATTTCTATACACGCACGTATTATATACATCGTGGAGAAAATAAACGTTCGTTTTGAACGCATTTTGTTTTTGAAAATCGTTTTCCACGCGCCCTATAAATACGCGTAGTATTTAGTACGGGTAGGATAGGCTTAGGGGTTTAGGTGGTAAATCCGAACGCTAAGCCGCTATGATTTATTGTAAGCGTATTATTTTTTTCTTTGGTACCCGTCGAGTATTATGAATCGCAAGGTCCACTGGGACATCGTTGTCGTCGTCGTACCCTGTTTATATTCTCGGAGAGGAGAATTGGCGGTTCGCTTGTGACATTCGCAACGAGGGATGATTCAAAGGATACACACACACACACACACACACACGCATTGACGCTAATATAATAACACCTTGTGCGTTAAAATTACTCCGGCGGACAGTCCCGTGTCCGGTGGAGGAGCGTAGTCGCGTCGTTTAAAACGCGATTTTTATGCGCGTACACACGGGCTTGCGCAGTGGCCTCATACTCTCGGGGCTTAGCGCGATTACAAAATATAAAATGTGTATTTTTTTTTCGTCGCGATTGTTTGCGCGTTCGTGCTCCGGATAAAAATACGCGTGACCGTGTGTGGCTCGACCGTGTACGCCGATCGGACGGCGGTTTCTAAAACGTCAGCAACCCCGCCCCGCTGAAAACCTGTTACATTTTTGCGGGTTTCGTAATACACTTTCGAAATTCCGAATTTTTCCCCCGTTTTGACATAGGGATTTATACTTTCGTCTCACGGGCTACGCGTTAGGTTCGACGTTTGCCTGTTTATCGTTCCGCTTAATAATGTTTTTATACGCGTTTGCGCGAGGGTACGCTGATTTCCTCCGTTCGAATACAAACACAGCCATCGATTTATTATTATACCTTCGGGTGTTCGAACGCGTTTTTTCCCCAATTTTCCTCAAGTCAAAAATAACTTCTTTTCTTAAGTCCATTACTACGTTACAAGAAAAAATTTCCCAATAAAGTTTCGTTTTCAAATTCTTTGCCGTCTACGAATCGTCTTGAATTTCGTAACCGGAAATCGTTATCCTAAACCAACGCACCTGCAGGTGTTTATTCGTTATCTAATTCGTGGTCGTTGACTTGTGTGTGTTGTGTGTGTATATATAATGACGACGAAATGGGTCACGGGCGAACGAAATTTTTCGTGAAATTTACTTTCTGTTATCACTCTTGCTCGACTATCCGGTGTATGCCTAGATCGTTTTCGAGTACAAGTAATGTATTATCGAAACGTTTTAGTGGCCGCCGCGATTGTTTTTTTCGACTTTCGGGCGAAACGTTGAAAAAATACGTCGCCGTCCGTGTTCCTATTATTATTCCGTTTAATTACTCATATTTTACTGGCCTTTATCGAAAATCCACTCCTCTGACCGTTATAAATATATATGAATTCCGCCGCCCCCGTCGGATCGATCGTCGTAGTCGTCGGCGAATATTCGCGTCGTCGGTGTTTTTTCAAAATCAAACGCGTATATATATATATATATTAAAAAAAAATAATTACGAAAACAAAAACAAATCGCGTTCGCGCCGATGATTGTAAAACACAAATGCGGCGGTCTATACGCGCAGTGTGCGTTTCCGACTGTGAAACCCGGTATCCCGTACATTCTAACGTAATCGCGCTGACGCGCACGTTTCGGGAAACGCATTTTTGTGCTATATAATTTTTTTTCTTCGGCGTGTTTCGCACACGAGGAAAACGTCAAATCCGTTTTGTTTTCGTCGACACATTTTTACGTATCGGCGGCCGCGACCGTGCTTCTTTCTTTTATTGGGCTCGCGGGGAGCGATTAATTTCTTCGGCGCGTAATACCCGATAGGCGTACGAACGAACAACGACCGCGCGCAATAATCAACGGACGTTTGTTTGATTACCACCGAAACGATTCGTCGTGTAAATAAGCGCGATTTCCGTTTTCGCCGCGCACGTTTACACGGAATACACGCCGAACGTTCGTTTATTTTCTCGTCGTTTACCATTATTTACGTCGCCGCCGTACGTTACGTGAAATAATCCGTCTGTTTTCGGAACATTTCGAGTTCGTCGACTCGTTCCGCGACCGTGTCCCTAGATGTCGTCGTATAATGTTTTCTTTGTTCGTATTAACGGCGCTCCGTTGTAATAATAATTACTCGTTCGACAGTTAACCCGCGGGGTTCTCTTTTGGCCATTAAATAACCGCCGGCCAGTTTCGTGTTTTGTAGTTTATACGGTCCGGTCGCCTATTTGTGTGTTCGTTTTTTGTTTTTGTTTTCTTATTTCCTTCAACGTCCGATTCCGATTTCTCCTACTCCTTACACGCACTCGTTCTGTCCGAACGATTTACGTATTCGCGTTATTTATTTTCCTCGCGTTTGTTACGGGCGGTTCGCCGCGTCATAACGAAACGGGAAAATATTCCGACACTTCGAAAACCGTTTGCGAATGAACGACGTCGTCCGATTAAAAGCTCGTCGACTTTTGTATTTTTCGACAATAAATTTCGACAATTGTATTCGCCAAACGGTCATACAGATTCGAATGACAACGCGTTTTGGAATCAAATGGTTCGTTTTTTTTCATCGTAATCGTGTTTATCGTAGCGCAGAAACACAACGATTATATTCGAAAAGGGATACACGAAACTGTTTAATAGAACAAGAGTCGTCGCGGCGATTGCCGGATCTTCTTGCGGTAAACGGACGGTCTCCGAATGATCGAATTACTACGTGACCGATGTCTCGTGATTTATACGTACGGACGTGAATAAATCGTATAACGTGCAACCGCCCACCAAAGATGATCGTTGACGACTAGTTAACGAGAAAAACTTATTTTCGTGTCGACTAATTAAATTAATTAATGTGTATGTATAAACGGTTTTACAGTTAATTATCGTAATTATCCGATTTGTATTTATTAACGCGGGCTAGAATTGTTTTTTTCGCGATATTATAAAAACAAAAACTAACCGAAACGAGTTTTTTGTTTTCGTACCGTTTCCTTCGAACTAAATATCGGATTAATTTTTATCGCCCGATTGATTTTTACGAAAATAATTTCCGGACGTAATTAAAAAAGGGAATTCGGTATCTATTTTTTTCACCGAACCGACAGTCGGGCGAACATTATTTTCGTATTAAGTTTTATCGGGTTGGAAACGCGTTTCGTAATTTCCCGACCTTGCCGGTGAGTCGCGTTACCGTTATAATTCCGCGGCGTCCGTGTGTCGCCCACCCGTCGAAGACGCGCCACGACAGTAGCGTGTACACAAACGGTGGTGAACGGGAAAATCGGCCGGCGACGGCGGCGGAAAATGTACGACAATAGCGACTACAATGCACTTCGCGCGTTCGTTGTTCGCTCCTTTTCGCAACGGGTTCGAGGTATTTCCGTCCGCGCGTGTTAATAGTTAAACATTCGTTTATAGCGAGACGCTCGCGGAGAGAAACGACGCGAGACGGCGCCACGGCGAGTATAATATACGTTACGTAATATTATCGTATTATCTTATCGCGGCGCGGTTCTCGTTGTGTGGTTGGCCGTTCGCGAAATCGTATACGCCGTTCATTGTTTTCGGGGAGTTTTTTTTACCTCTAAATATTTTTACTATAGCTCGCGGTAAATCGCCGACCCGGTCCGATTTTATTATCGTTTTCCTCCTCCTTCTCCTCATACTCCTCGTCGTCGTCGTAAACGGATCCGACCAGAAGAAATATTTGTTTTTTTTTCCTCGTTTTATATTTAACTCGTACCGCCGACCATTAAAAAAACGTAAAAAAAAAACGACACAATAAGACTTACCGGGGACGGTCCGCGGTAGTTCCTATTGTTTTCTCCGAAAAGTTGCCTTCCGCGTAGTGTGTGTGTGTGTTAACGTACGCGCCCGCTAGCGCGACGAATTATACCCGTGACGCCGGTGCACGCGATCGACGAGGTTGAGAAACGACGAACCGAAAAGTTAAATTTTCGCTATTTCCGCGGAACGCCCGAGAACGATCTGTTCTTTTGTTCGTCGTCATATCACGTGCGTATTTCTACTACTCTCCTCGCACGTATATTTTTTGACTAGTTTTGTCGTCAAGAAATTCGACGGAGCAAGAAGAACGCGCCGTTTTTCGTGTCAAATATTTTTCGGCGTATTTATTTTATCGTGTGTGTGTGTGTACAGTGGCGTACTTAAACCTGAATTTGGAAAGAGGGGATTTAAATTTTAAATAAACAGATTGGACGATCCTAACGAAACAAGGCATATTATAAACTTAAATAGATTATTCGTTTTTAATTAACGCGTTATATTAAAACGTGTATTGAAGTTTAAAAATATTTTAGTTTTTCGTTATTATTGACTAAATATATATATATATCTCATAAGAAATAAATTCTTTCTAAAAATTTTTGAAGGGGGGTTATTCCCAAGTCCTCTCTCCCCTGTTAGTAGGCCACTGTGTGTGTGTGTGTGTGTGTGAAGGGTGGTATGTAAATAGTCGGTTTTTTACGACGTTCGTTTTCCTTTTCCTGAGCCCGTTCCATTTCGTCGACAACGGCTCAGGAACGACGAACGAAAAACAAGACGACCCGCTCGATTTCTTCACGTTTTCCCGCCGCCGTCGTATTACTTCAGCGGATTTTCGACATTCGTGTCGCGGAAACGACAAACGACCGATCCGTGTAGTATATTTTCGGTGTGTATTCGACAATATGTAAACGCGAATTCGAACGGCTAGCTAATAGAACATTCCTGATAAATTGTCGTTTTATATATATATATATATCGTCAACGCAGACGTTGAAAGTGTATAATAGTCGTTGGCACGTCGCCACCGGGCGTTAAAAAAGAATCGAGTGGAAAAAACCGATTAATCGAAATTTATCTCGCCGCCCGACGTCGTCGTTCTTACTCGGATATTTTAATCTACTCGTCGTTGATTATCGGCTGGTGGACGGGAAACGGCGGCGCCGTGCACGTGTGCCGAGGAGCGAGGAAAAAAATTTCCGAAAACAAAAAAATTCGTCGTGCGTTTTTTTTTTACATACAGGGTACGGCATACGATCCGGACGACAACGTCTTTCGCTTAATGTCGCGCGCCACTCCGTCATGGGATGCCGCGGCCCCGGGATGTGGTAGGGGGGCTTTCGTCAGTACGTGAACGTTTCGCGCAAATTCACGCGTCTATCCCGCGATTAGAGTCATTCTTGAACGATTACAGTTGGTCTCGAAAAACGTCGCGATCCTGGTGATCACTCTGTATATAATGCGCGCGCGTATCTGAATTTATTTTATACAACCGCGAATTTATCGGACGACGAACTCTCTCACGACTGGTTGGACTCCTCGTGTCGCGTTATACGACGTATACGTATTGTACGGCGGCGGCGCGTAATGTAAAACGGAAATCGAGAAAATAATAACGCGAAAAAAATAAAAAAACGATAAAACGCCAAGACGCCGACTGTATTTCGTGTATCCGAAAATGTGTTCGTGAATTCGCGCGCGGTAAATACAACCGATTCTCGTGTACTATTGCTACACACACACACGCGCGCGCACGACCTTGTCTACAAGACCTATGTAAATATTTCGCAAGTCCACACACACACACACACACGTATCCAAGGTCCGCGTCGTAAATTCACCAATATTCGCAGATATTTATCTGACCGGGATCGGTATGTCGGCAACTGCCCGCGGTCGGATTAGGTTCTCGGTGACGACGACTTCGTGGTTTACTACGCCGGGATTATCAATCGTTTGAACGCCGTTGCTATTATTGTCGTTGTTCGTACTGATACGCCGTTACTCGGACGAAACGGAACGACGAATTATCGTACACGCGACAATTAGAAACGACGCGCCGTCCGCTAGGTTTCCATTTATTTCGTTACGAAAACGATTTCGAACAATTCGAACGACGGCGAAAAGACGCTTGATTTGTTACCCGAAAGCTTACGGACGAAACCGTCGCGCACGCGCTCGTCGTACTCTCCGAAATTGTCGCGCTAACGGTTATTTTTTTCGTTTAGTTCGTCTAAAAAATGTAGGGTATTATGCACGCGCGCGTACGTACCTATTAAATTCGATATCCCAATTAAAATAACGAGCGGACGTTTCTACTTTTAGTTTTTACAGATCTAGCTGCACGATACGCTCGATATATATATATATATAAAACCTAGGACGATCCGTAAACATCTCGTCCCGCTCTTGGTGGCAACCGTGTTTTCCATTTACCTGCGAATGAATTACGAATAGGAAAAAATATAGTTCGCCATACGCGTCGTCCGAATACAAATAAATAAAGCGACCGGAATGTTTTTCGTGACTGTTTGCGACGAAAAAACGAGTAAACGTCGGTTAGCGCGTAAAAATAATAATAATAACGTCGTACACTCGTTCCGTACACGTTCGTGTTGATAGTTTTCGAAATTGATCGGTAAACGAACAAAACGTTTCACGCGATAGCGCGGACCGTAGACGATAGGTACGACGGCCAGGTCTACCGACGTTCGGAAAACCTAAACGGATTTCGGAGTAATGGCGTGTACGGTACGAGTGGTATTATAAATCCGTACCGAAAAAGCTTAACCCCTTAATCCTCTCCGCTCGCTCGTACGCCTATATAATCCGTAACCGTTGGATCTATCACGCGACGAATTTTTCGAATTATTTCCGACGGCGTACTTACGCACGAACGGGCACGCGCGCACACAGAAATACTTCATACAAACGAGTCTCGTGGTGCGTGTAACCCCTTGTCTTTTCATCTCTCGGCGGTCCGTATATAATATCCGTGCGTGTGTATACCACCGCGGTGCGCGGACGAGGTGATTAAAATTCTATTTCTTATATAAAAGTCGTAGCTTTTTAATTTTCTAATTTATTATTCTTTCGGTTGCGCGGCGGCGGCGACGGCGGCGGCGGGCGTTGTCGTAAAACTGAACGGGGACGGACAGAGAGGAACGAAAATAAAAAAACCCGAAAAGAAACAACCTGAAAACCCTATCCTTCAATTACACTGAACGTGCGCGCGCACACACATATACATACGCGTATATATATATATATATATATATGAGTTTCGGGTTTAACAACATTCCAACGTCCATTGTCGGCGTCTCGAGAGCCAGTCAGACCCCTTGTCCTTCTCTCTTTCTCTCTTTATTTGAGACAACAACCCGGTTAGTGGTTACCTATATAATATATGTGTTTACTATATATTTGGCTCCACCCACAATCTCTTCTCCCGCGAGTACCTATATAAATATGTGTGTGTGTGTGTGTAAGTGAGTACATACACATGCGCGGAACAGAGCGCTCATCAATCTCGCAATAAAATCTCTCACCTCGGAGCCAAAAAAAAAAAAACCCGACGATCGTCTCGCGTCGTCTATATTATATTCGTTATCCCTTGGGTAATTGGCTACGGCTGCTGGGAAAAACAACTGCGTTATACATCATCCCTCTATCGGTGTGTGTATATATATATATATATAAATACTTTCGGTGTATACGTATATATAATGTACGGCTAACTACACCCGAAGGCGCATTCCATCAGTGGTGTGTGTGTGTGTGTGTATAGTAGTTAGTAGTGGTTAACGTCACATAGACACACACACGTTATATATACTTTACCGCGTATTCCCACGTATATTATTATTATCGCTGTCTTTGTTTATATATATATACACACACGCGTATGTGTGTGTGTGCGTGTGTGTGTATAATATACTTACTCTTCGGTAAACTTCAAAATTAATTTCTAATATATATATACATACGTATTAGACTGGGACTAATTATATTTTCTATTGAGTTTGCCGCCGGTTGAGGGCACACATGCGCCCAATTTTTTCGTACGGTTCGCCATTGACCGGGACACCGGACGCATATATCACGGTCGCCCTGCAAAGGAAATGTCCGAAAACGCCGCCGCCTCCTCCGCCACCACTTGTCTCGCATGAGCACGTACACACACACACGCACGCACGGCGTAGCGTAGTAGTGGAGTGTCGTGCGAGTTTCTCACTCGTATGTATATATATATTATACAAGTCTTCCCAGAAATCTCGTCGAATAACAAAAAACGTGTCGTCGACGGTACTCTCCGGAAATCGTATTGTGTATATATACAAAAACCGACCTCCGCTACCACCACCACCACCACCGTCACTACGCCACCGCCAAAGAAGCAGCCGCCGCTGTTCCTACGGGTTTCTTCTCATGGCCGTCGTAAAAATTGTTTTTATTTACCCCATTAACGATTTATTTTACCCGCGATGCTAGGCCACCGCCGCCGCCCCCTAATGCCCAGACGTCTACTACTACCGCCAACGGTGCAGGGATCGCGAGTAGTGGAAGCAGTAGTGACGAGTGAGGTGGTCGTCGTATATTTATAAACGCCTGTATGGTATTGTACAGGGTGGTGTATACGCGACGCCGATTGACGAAATGGCCGTATAATTTGGTATACCGGGCGATTCTTGTTTAATATTAGAACCAGTGCGCCGCTGTTTCGCCTTTATATTCGACGACGTTCCGGAATATTTTCGAATCTCTCTCCCTCCCCTATGTGTCCGACGATCGTCAAATACGTAATTTACGTACACCTCCATTCGCTTGCTCCGACAAAGTTCGACGTAAAAAAGAAACCGCTATTTTAAACCGTCCAATTCGACGTTTTTTTTTTTTTTTTTTTTTTTTTTGTTTT
>JAIPRN010002972.1:0-25183 GCA_025469175.1 Geopemphigus sp. TES_GeoC_2020 | reverse complement strand
TATATATATTCTGTTAAGTAATTAGACGTTATTAATCACGTCATATTATTCATCTTCATTTTGAATTATGCACAAATCCTTTCGGTAAAAAATTTTTTTCGATTTCTTAAAGATTAATAATAACAATATTATTATTATTATTATTATTGCGTTGTAAAATCAATAGTGTACTTTTGTACTTGTCGAACTAAGGGAAATGTTTTTTTCGAGATCGCTTAACAATTTCACTTCTATCTCCTACAAATTTTAGCTTTGGATTCGCAACTGTATACAGGTTACTAGTAGTAAAACGATAAATAAACGTTGTCCTAACCTATAACGCGTTTGAATCGAAATATACTTATTTGTGGGCGTAAAATTCAAACCGTTTTACGACAATATTTTAAGCAAACAAAACAGGAGAGGAACGAATTTACTACTTATGGATTCGTTCTAATTTAAATGTTATACGATTTTCGTTTCATTTTCGTTCATCGGAAACGCTGCAGCAGCTGGCTAAATATGTCCCGTCGATCCTTCAAACTCAGCGCTCGTCTGTCCGGAACCGCGTTGAACGTTCGACATAATTATATTTATCTCGCTTACGAACATTGTCCGTAGGAAAAAAATTGATGGAATATTTCTTATCTTTAACGTATGTTTTTTATGTTTGATAAATATTACAGTATCTCGTTAAAAATTAATTTATACACGCTTTTTCTAGACCTCACTCGATTAAATTTCACGTAGAATTTTCGAATTTTCAAAGCGATAAACACGTGACACGACTATTTCGTATCCGTGATCATTCTGAAAAATTTATACAATTAGACATTATTTATCTCTAATTATTTGACGAAGCGACTTACGTTTCTCATATCGTCGCAGTCAGTCTTGTAAAGTATTCGAGTAAATGCGTTACATTATTTTATTCGAATGCTATTTTGAATTTTTTTTTTGTATGTTATTCATTTTTCAGAACATTTTAAAAAACTAATCATTTTTCCGATTGTAATTTATATAAATTAAATACTAGTTAAAAACTAAAAACAATTAAATTGACGATCGACGATAGTCTCAGATTTGTCATCTTCGATATCGTTGTGTAATATCTGTATATTTCTAAATATCCCTGATGATTTTGCTTTAATAATCGATTCAAATTTGTATTAATTACATAACTTATTAAGATATATATATATTGCTAGCGGAACCTTAACCACTTACTTATTCGGCTCTTAAAAGTATTAATAACGCCAAAGTAAAAAATAATTTTTTTGCATATTCATACATAAAACAATTTGACTACACACTCTGAATATCTTTCAAAAGCGTTCTTTACAAGATAACTGTTAGTCGTATAATTCGATTAAAATCGTTTTAATGGTTTGGTGATATTTGTATACAACTAACATTTCGATTTGGATAGGCACACAAACGAGTAAATTATTTATGTGAAATTATGGATCAAAACGTATTAAACTTGTACAGTATACAAAAAAATTCGACACTTAACAATATTGACTTAGCGCTAACACTAATCATATTAACCAAAAAGAAAAACCATGGAATTAAAAAATTATTCGTAGTTTCCCAAAAAAAAAAACAAAAAAAAATGTTCTCGTGTCACAGATTTATTTACATATTTCTTTACGAAAACACGAATTATAAGAGTATTCGTAATGTATAAGCGTATATTGTCACACTGTTTACGAGTAAGTTGACTTATCTATTTGACTAGTTAATTTGGTGTACCGTTGACACATTAAACGGTATAGTTAAATATCCACAAAAAAGTTATTATCTAGCCAATTTTACTTGCAAAAAAAGACAAGTAAATTAAATCAGCGAGTAAAAAAGTACAAATAATTTCTATAACATATTATTTATGGACGCATTGTAGTAGGTAACCGTATATTTTTGTCGATATTTTATTTTCGTCATTATAAACGAAAACGTAATTTCTCAAAGTACGAAACCAAAACTCGACCGATGAAAGTAACGAAAAAACGAAAAAAACTAACCAAGTTATCCGACCAAAATCCGAGACTTCGACCGTTTTTATTAATTGTACGTTAGCGTACGTAAAATCGTCGGAATTCAACGACACACGGACGTGAAGCAGGATGTGCACGTCTGCCGAACAGTCGGACCGAGTTTAGCGTTAAGTACACACACCGCATACGGCTTAAAGCTATTGTCTGGTTGCGGCAGCGGCGGCGGCTGCTACTGCTGTTCCTGGTTCGACGGTACATTATTACCTAACCATCACCCCTTTCGCCGCGTCACTAGATCTGGTTTACATTATTTTCGTTCCCAAGACCTATTTAACATTCTGACGCGATCCGGAACAACGCGGATTTGTCAAGGTACCTCCAGGATCAAACGAACGAACACCACCTTGTGCCGCCTGCCTCGTATCATTTATCATATTTTTTCGTTTTACGATTGACGAAACAACATTAATCTCTGCCGTGATTCCTATTTATACGATACATATATATGCACATGTACTGTACGCTTTGGTGGGATTTTTATTCAAATCACGTAGTTACGGTTCATTACGCGTTTTTATTTTATTATTTTTATTTTAATACAATTTTTGATATGGGTAGGTGGAAGACGGAACGGCAGCCCCCGAGGGCCGCCAGCATCTGAATAACGTTAAACGTTTTTGCACCGTGTTCGTCCTGTCTTGGTCCATCGAACGAAACGGCACGCGTGAAGAAATTCCGTGTATCTGTGTGCGCAGCTTGCGTGGGCGAGACGTTTCTTTTTCTTCTTTTATATGCGATATGCAACAATATAACCCGTAATAAAATCGAGACGTATCGTCAGCTCGTTGGAACACATTCATATTGATGCGCGTGCGTGCGTGTCGTACTTCTCGCGTGTGTCTATGTGGTGAAAATACAAATTTCCGTAAAGAGTTGGGGGACGAACGCAGCAGCATCAATAATATGTCGATCATCGCTTCTGGCAAATTTTCGAACTTGTGTAGTTTCTAACTCGCGTATGAAAAGAAAATCTTAAAAAGGTTTTCGATTTTAATACGTTTTTCGCACGTTTATGAATTGTTGCATAATCGATCGAATATTATTTTAAAAACGAAAACTCGCGTTTTTATGAACGTTTAAATCGCGAATTTTCGCGCTTCTTTTTTTATTGTACCAAAAAGCGTCGATGATATTGCCGTTACGCACGTGATTCCCATATTTGTCAACCTCTCCTGTGTCGTGGTACATCTCGTTCGTGATCTCTAATTTACCGCTAGCTCATTCGCTGTAACAAATAAGGTTGAAAATATTCTTTCAGCTATTTTAATAACAGGGTAAACGTGTTTTAAGGAATAATTGTGAATACGATGTAATCAGTCAAAAAGAAAACCAGATTTTGAATTATTTATTCAACTGTAAGCTCGATGTTTGAAACACTTAATTCTGAGTATAAATCCGTTTCGTTAAAGTCTTACGATTATTTCTTTACGATAAGTCTTTTAGGACTATTCACACATATCTTCTTATTTTGTATTTATAAAAATATATAATATAATATATATAATCCAGTTACAGACCCGGAGTCGTTCGTTACATTCCCTGTTGGTTCGTATCTTCAACTTTACTTGTTTATTATTGGGTTAATGGCAAAAAACATTTACGTCTTCGTTCCGCTGTTATTTTTGACTCGTCGTTATTTGACTCGCCAAATTTTTATTTGGAGATTAGTATTGCGCTTTGCTTTAATTGGTAAAGCTACATATAAAAGCCAAGCTGTTAGTTTACGTTGAAATATGAAATTATATTTTTGAAATTTCGCACGACATTCTTGGTTGTGCTTCTGGCCTGGTCTAGTTTCGCTACGGCTTTTAATGAACACGACATTATGGTTTCATAACGAGATATTAACGCCACAAATATATTTAGTTGATCACGAACGCGTATATTTTTATTGTAAAGAACCAACGGAACAAAATTAAAATAAATGAATAGACCAAATTGATACGATGATAACTTATGAAATAAATCTATATATATATATCGCACGAGATAACGATTATCACCACGTAAAACGAACAAAAGAAAAACCATTTAACGCTCAGTCGTTTTTATTGTCCATTATGAAGGTGTTTAAGAAAATGGACTGGTTTCCGTGTAAGTTTCAAAATTTGGAAGACAAAACCAATAAAAGTTACGCACATTTTGACGTGGGATTCGAACATCAAGTAAACATAATTGTCCGGACGGACGATCGAATCGTTTTTAATATCAAAAACGATATTGGTCAATTTATCCTTAACGAATAACGACGTCTAGACATATGGAAAGGATCGCTCGATTATACGCCACGATTACGTAAATTTTAAAATTAATTTCGTTCGTAACGCGTGGTTATAGATATACACCAGCAAGTTATAAACACTACTGAAAAACGGTTATTCGTAACGCGTTTACTACGTACACGTACATTTCCAGGCAGAATCGCTCGCACGGGACTAATAGTTTATGGGCGTTGAGCGTAGTAATAATAATAATAATAATAACGACGATAACGATTATTATTATACTATACACGTTTAACAAAGTGTATAAAAACGGAATACACGAAGTCCCGTCCTATATTTGATGCGACTTGTGATGATCGCGTGTATCTCGGACACGCATCTAGCCGTATTTTACGAGAACGTGCCACCTGCAAGAACCGACGCGCAGAATGTACGTAAAACAATACTCGTAAGTACTATAAATATGCTTTATGTTTGGTCGGACCGGTGTTCGCAAGAAGATTGATTCAACGGATAACGAGATAATGTTCGGTACATAAACGACGGACGGTGTACGCATTTGTCGACGGCGGTAGTCGTCCCGCCGAGTAGTTTTCTTATTATATTTCGACAACGTATACGTGTTTGAGATTTTGTCATAGTTTCCTTTTTCCACGAATTGAAATTTGCCTTTGGATCAGCTTGTATGTCTAATGAGAACATATCACAGTTTCGGCTAAGAGCGCCGCGCCAAACCCGTATTTGTTGTTTCTATGATGTAACACGATTACGGCTGTGAACATTGTGGTGTTCGAGATGAATTTACACTTTAAACATCTCGTTGTCGATCGTCATGTTTGAACGGCGAAATGATTTTGAACGCATTACGTAGTTTCTTTTTACATTATCCCCTTCGACAATGAACACAGGCACGTGGCCACACGAGATAATGCCGACGTAGGAAAACGGATCTGATTATAATAAACACAATAGTAGCCGAATTGTTTACGAATATTGGCGGCGTATAGAGGAGAATATTTGTAAAACCCATTCCCACAGTTGATTTCGATTGTTGTTATTATTTTAAATTGACAACGTTGCGCCGTATCACTTGTTCTTGTGTTATAGATTTTATATACGTTTTCCCAAAAATGAAAACAAAATACTAAAAACGGACCGAATATAAAAAAAAGTCCGTTTAAAATCAAAGAGAAAGGTCTGACTACGCATTGACGAATATGTTTTTATTTTCAACAATTTAACAAATTTTCAACACTAAACTATGTCGTCGCTCTGAAAAATATCCTTTAAATTTCACAATTAGCATTTTTAGACGAAAACAAAAAGTCGATATTACGTAAAATCGGTTTTATTTGTTCTTCGAATTCCGTATTATTATTATTATTATTATTGCGCGTTACTAAAATGAGTGTATCTTAGACGTATACATACGTTTGGCCGCAAGATGATTTCATCGAATTCGATTGTTTCTCGGACCGGGTCTGGGTAGACGACCCCGTTACACAACTTCTATTGGGTTACTACTTGGCCGTATAATAGTGGCTCGAGCGAGACCGGATAATAAATCGAGACGGAGAATTCGGGTACCCGCGACAGTCGCGGTGGTTTCGCTGCGGTATGAGGGTGAGGGGCAGGGAGTTGGGTGGACGGCGCGTCTGAAAAGTTTTGCGCCAAACAATAAAAACCCCGAAAAGGAGAACGCAATAAAAACGTGTTTACGTGCAGATGAATCGACCGATTTCGAAACGATAATAATAACGTCGTGTTTTTCGACGGTTAATCTAACGCGTACACAATATTTTGTGTTCGATATATCGACGAATGATGCCCGTTTCATTTTTTTTGTCGAAGGCGAGTCGCAAAATTCAATAATGTATCCCTATCGAGCCGTAAAACGCGGCATGTAGTGAAAAACTCTTACGCGGATATAATGAATATGCTTTTTACGTACGTGTATAATTGGCCCGATACGAAATAGATTTCGAAAATGACGAGATAATACAACGTTAACGTTGTAAAATTAGACGAAGAATAATGGCGCGTACAAAATTGCTGTCCGATTAAACGCGATCAGTAAACATATATTGAACTAACATATAGATTACGTGAAAAGGATTCAACGTCTATACTGGTAGCCCGTGTCAAAATTATCGATCGATCGGTTTTAACGTTAAATGTTTATCGGTGGCGCGCAGTGTATTTATCAAAATTGAACGGATTTATTGATAAACAACTGATGGTCAATATCGTAACGGCCCGTGAGCATTCACGATTTACGCTGGGATTTTTTTCGATTTTTAATAAGAAAATTATTTACACAGTTCGTTACACTTTTTTGTACAATTTCAATATGTTTACTATCTCCCCCCCCATATTATCGTCATAAAGAATTTTAAACCTCAAACAGTGAGCTTTACAAAAAAAAATACTTTTCTTTAATGCAGTTTATATTCAAACAATTATTTTCAAAATATCTAACCGTACTTGACAGTTGTCGTATAGTATTCGATGTTCTAATGTATGTATTTCAAATATTATATTTCGAATGCAACGAAATTATTTATTCTAAATATTTATAAAGTGTATTTTACCCAGGTACGGTCGTGGGTGTGCGTTGTGTATTTGGACAAACATTGATTTTTTTTATGCATTCTTGACGTAGTCGATAAAGAGTGTATTGTCGGATTCTCGTCGATTGTTATTGCGTTTTATACCGACTAATCGATTTTTGTTTATGTTTCATAGCAGTGCGGCGGTCACGGCAAAGAAGTGGACTACAGTTGGACTAGACAGGCAGCTATGAAACAAGGCTACGAAGTGAGTGAATGCTAAATAAAGAAAACGAAAAACACGAACCCCATAATACCGCGCGTTATTATTATTCCTACATGACCAACTACACGTGAATAATTCACTTGTCGGAATCACTATATATATAAACGTATTTTACCAATATTATATATATATATATATATATATATATATATTTGTGACGCCGCTGTGTTTTATAATCCAGTTTTTGGCGACCACGCTACGTAAACAGGTTTCCGATAATCGCCTTTTCTCCGCGCTGAATATAACCCCAAATAATAACGATACCATCTTTAGGCCGGTGAAAAAGAGTTACGAAAACGATATTTAATTGAGGACAAAAGTCTCGATGAAAACAATTGTTAATGTAAACGAAATTATAAATTTTGGTCAATAATCAAAGAATAATGTACAAATATACCTTGCAAAAAGAAACGTTATCGGTCAATAGTTTATATTTTAGAAACAATAACTTAACTCGCAACTTATTCTTATAAAATGACTGACGTATGTTAAAATATCGAAAACCCCGAATCCGTCTCACCGTATTTCTTCAGGTCAATTCTAATTAACAACTCCGCCGGTTTTCCCTACTTGTTCCATCGTCTACGACAAAATAAAGCCAATTTCACTTCGTGCCGACTTCCATCATCATTTTTCTGTTTAACTACTCAAATGATCGAGTGCACAGAATTTTTCAAATCTGTTAATTTCACATTTCAATCGCATTATTAGCCAAACGGTTTCTCACTAATACGATTATACGAATATTCCACGAAAAAGGTGGAAAATAAAATATAAAAAAATTTTAAATACTTAAAACACCTACTCGCTTTTAAATAATATTTACATAATAACCTTTGAAATAAGATTAACATTCTTCTGCGTCTGATGGCATTATACTTTTTACACATCCGAAAAATTATCCAATGGTGAAATGTCCGTCAAGTATGGCAATAGTTTTGAAAAAACCACTTTCTTGTTTATATTGTTGCTAAAAAAACAATTCAATTAAATTTCATGTGCGAGTCTATATTAATAGCTATAAAATAATATAGTATTATAGTACAATACAAAATATAAAATAAACTATAATAAGTAATAAAAATTCAAAATTATTCAAAACCGTTCCTAATTTTATAAATTATTCTTGATATATTTTTTTATATTTTTATTTTTACAATGTACATTGTAAAAATAATAAACATAACATATTAGCGTTAAGTTATTAAATGTTATTTTATTAAAATTATAGGGTTATTGTTCGGGGCTTTTTTCTTGTTCCGATAGGAATTAATATTCGGCGTTGACGTAGATTCTGTTGCTATTATAGCCGAGTATACAGGTAATTGCGCTGAAAGTGCCTAGTTTACTACTAAAGGTTGTTGAAAGTAAAATTTGACATCAGTTTATGATAAATCTTATCGTTATATACTTTTATTATCGATGTACCGACGATTCAATTTACCAACGTAGTACACTTACTTCATAGTTATTTTTCCTTTGGGAATTTTTTATTTGGCTGTAGTCGATGAATGGAAACGAAAATTCGGAACTCAAAGAATAGAGCAAATGTATAAGTAATGTAAAGTTACACGATATGCAATTACATATATGAAATTAAATTGTTCTAACTCGTTTGTTTTAAAATCATTTCAGAAATTTGCGAAATTCAAATTATTTAATAAACCAATTCAATATTTAAAATGATCTGAATAAATTTATGAAATAAATTTTTATAGTCGAAAATACTGTCCAAATATTTGATGTTAAAAATTAAACGTTTATCTTTTTCTTTTTTAGACGTCTTTCATATTTTCGTATTATTCAATTGATCAATTCGTAATATTTTTAAGTTACCGTAGCTAACCTCTCCTTCGTTTTCCTTTCCAAATATAAATGTTGCGGTCGACTACTTTTATCATCATCTTTCACTTCATCCGATTCCTCCGCATACTTTTTATACACACACACACACACACACACACACACACACACACACACACACACACACACACACAGTCATTTTCATATCTCTCTGTATCACATCACCTGTTTTTTAGCCTTCCTGTTCCCCTTTTACTTTTCACAATCTTCGGTCTCTTCCCTCATTAAAAGACGCTTTAACCATTTCAACCTATTTTCTCGTATTTTATCAGCTATGGCATAAAATAGTAGTTATAATAATTACTAAAGTGTTTTTATTACCATAAAAGAAAATATTTTCAAAACGACTAAATGCTAACGAAATTAAAAACCAAATTGGCCAATACGGTGGAAAACTCTAAATTCAAACAAAAGTCTTCTCCCTTAAAATCCGTAACACGCCACTAATACTTAGACATTGTATAAAGCGCAACCCGATAATATAACCGCGATCTTAACACTGAAATTCGAATTCAATTATACAACGATCCATCGAAAATAGTTGTATTCATTGTGTTCTTTTCTCATCATTTTTTGTGACAATACAATATCGTGTTAAACAAAACGTGATGTAAAATCCGTTTAGACGTTCCACATTAATACATTTAATTAATTAGCTGGTGTTTGATTAAAAAAAAGTGATACGTGTATAACGCGTTATTTATCGCCACGTCCATGTTTAATATTACAATGACGAAATAATATCGACTGCGTTACAGTAAAAAATATAATAAATCGAACTAATATTGCCATTTATTTTTGTTGTGTTTTAGGCTAAGATGAACAACAATAATGATCACAACCAACAACATTCAAAAGGTACGTACATGACATTTGTATACTAGTGAATCGACGAACTTTTTCGAATAATGTATTCCGAATGATTTTTTTGTATCTTCATCCTTAGCATAATCTTAGGACGTACATCTTTAAAATAATTAAATTACTTTAATTTATGTAAAATATAACCATTCCCGAGAAAACAATCGTTTTTCCTATTATTTAATGTACGTGAATTAAACGGTCCAAGAATAAAGTATAATTATATTGATAAACGATAATCTCGATAATTGACCTCGTTATCATTTATATATATATATATTAATCAAAAGCTGAATATCTCCATTATAAAAGAATAAAGTGTTAATTTTTCCGATTAATATCCTAAATTCGTATTTCTCTATTTATTCGAACACGTTTATACTGAATTCCTATTCGAATGTATTTGCATAACGCCGCTTATACATATGACGAACATTGTTAAGTCGATTGGGATTATTTAAATAGTACTCGGACGGTCGGTAAATTTTCTTGTAATAATTATTGTTTTTATAATGTACGACTGTTGCTACGTGTGGCGTATTACGAAATATATCCATAGATACTCTATGTTACTGCCTACGTACGCGGAAGGTATATTGTGCATAGTCGCCACATTTGACAATCATATTACATATAACGACCAATGGTTGTTCGAATCGATAAGGCAAAATCATCTACTACTCTGCGACGTTCACCTAGTGTTGATTTATCGATCACGACGCTACGTTCTATTTCGTATAAAATGACTACTGTGGCATTCGTCTCGAACGTATATTCGAAAATCGAAATTTTTTTATGTCGAATAATTTAATAATTCGACAACGTCTCGTGATGACCAAATGGAAACGAAAGTACTTTACCAAAAATCGAGTTTTATAACAGTTCATTATCTGCGAGCGTTCATATACATTGGCGTATTGACGGACTGGTGATGTGTTTTTTAATAAACTATATTATTCAATGACGTACGATATGTACACTTGTGTAAATCTACAAAAAAACACGAAATTCTTGACACGTATTAGTCGATTTACTTAAAATAAAAACGTCTAGAAAGGACGCCGAGGTGAATGTTTACGTACCCCTAGAAAAAATGGCTAATTATTATTGCCAATATACGTTAGAGATTCGGACTAATAAACAAATACTCATAAACAACTAACTCGACCGGGTTTACGTAGTAAAATATAAAACGTGTTTTGAGACCTTTGTAAGTTAATTACATTTATTTAGCTTAAAGAAACCTGTTTGACGATACTCAGCATTATTCATTTAACGTTATTCCAGGAGTACGTAATATATACATACATTAATGTTTATCGTATGTACGTATTATATTTTATACCGTGTAAATAGTTTAATACAAGAAAATGATGATTACGAAACCTTTCTCGAAATTTAAATCGAAATGGTAATTGCGAAATCGTTTACAATTCAAAATCGAAATGTTAATTACACGCCAGCTTTATCGTGTGTGTTAAACCGACTAGGTGTTAGACAATGTTCTCGTTTTAATAATATCGGCCGCGTAAGCTACACTGTCGCAAAATATGGCGCATAATCATGATAAATTTTAGACAGATTTTAAATTAAAAACGCACTCGTTTTCAAAGAATGGGACGAAAACTCCAAAACCCTTAGAAACACCGAAATTCGCCTAAAATTTCGATTTGTCGGTATCACATACGTGTTGATGTTAAATATGTTACGCTCGACAAAAAATATACGCACGTTGATTTCGAAAATACGAATTTTGTACATCGCGCATACGTATTTGGCTTCGTTTTTGTTAGTTATTTTGTGTTTCGTTCTTAGATGAACTATTCACGCGTACTACGAATTCAATTCAAGCAAGTGTCCCGAACCTAATACGGTACTATTTTTTCTATATTCCGTATACTGTGTATACGATAACGTAATATTTCGTAGTTCCGTCGCTTGAAAACTTGAATTAATTAAACGCGTTAACAATTCGTTTGTCTCGTAAGAACCTTTTTGCCTTCTTTTCAATAAACGTGCGCCAATATGTTCGTTCGTTGGAATCGTGCGAAATATTTTTGAATAAAATACCGCTAGACTGGTACGAACGCGTTTCGATTCTAATTCTGACGTTAAAATCGAAAGTTGTCCCATTATTTGTTTTTGACGTGACCATCTGTTTGTATTCATCAAGATGGAACAACGACTTTTAATCGAAAACGGGTTTCCAATGATGAACTCGTTTTCAAAAACGTCGACGCTTAATAATAATCGGCAGCTCCACGAATTTTGTTTATTTTTTCTAAACATTGTTCTTTTCGAACCCGTTAATTTTCGTTCGTCTCGCCGTTCTTATTATATATGCCAATATATCTCTATCGTTTCAAAACGATTGGAAATAATTTTAATCCTATTTCATTGGTTTCATCGAATTATCGATCATTAACGAACGAATTCAATGTGTACAGGTGGCATGGATGACGGTTCTGGTATGTACCAGCATCACGGTGGAGGCACACCGAGGTCGCACAGTACCGCAAGCACGGCCAGCAGCGTTTCGCCAACTGGCAACTCGGCGACACCCATGCTGATCGTGCCGCATCCGATCAACGCGTCTAAAATTACGGACGCGCACCATGTGGTCACCCATCAAAACGGCGGCGGCCGAAAGTACACTTGCAAGATGTGCCCGTCGGTAAGTAATTCAAGTTTACATTACGGTCCCACCCAGAAACTCGTCGATAATATTACGGAACGAATGCCGTTACGGGATTAACATATATATATATATATATATATATATATATATCCGTGGACTTTCCGAAGAGGACGTGCATTACGTTCATCATAGAAAAGTAGGTAGATATGTTCACGAGATGGATTTTAAAAAAAAAGTCGCCCATACCGACCGAATGCCTTCTTCGCGCGCAATACGTACTGGTTTCGAGTAAACCACGCGTCATATTTGCGATCGTTTACGATCGTTCATACAGCGCCGCCGTATAATATTAACTTTAATATTATCGCGATCAGTTTGGGACGAACCCGATAATACGACGAATGGTAAAAATTAGGAAACTAATTTAAAAACGCGCCGCCGAATACGGGATTAGTTTAAATTTAACGTCGAGTATACGTTACGCGTGTACAACACACGTATCGAGGACCATTTACGGGGCTTTTATACGAGTACGGTTCAAATAAACCGTATCTCGTTTTGACAATTGGCGATTCGATGTTTTGTTTTTTTGGATTCCTTGGCGCTTCGTTCATCTTTCCATCCAGTTGACTTTTCGAGATTTTTTTAAAGAAACTTATAAACGAAAACGAGAACGTATCATACATCGGGCGCCGTATGCGTCGATACGAAATCAAGCGTATGTCATATTCACTTTAGAAACTTCTTAACGGAAATTTACATCCGTAATTAAATCGGAACGATCGATTTCGTTTGACGATCGATTTATGACGTTTAAGGTCAACCGGAATATGTATTTCGTATGGTGTCGACAATTATTACGGTTATAGAAAAAGTACCGAACGCAATGTCGTACGATAATCGGTCGACGGGTTCTCGTGTTGAATGAACGGACGCGTTAACGGAAAATGCAAAATACCCAATAGATAAGTGCCCGACGTTAGACTATAACATATTTTACGGAAATCGGTTTAAACAAACAATAACGCTCTGGCGATATTGTAAATAACCGATTCTCGGTGCACGTAAACTGACAACTCAATAGACTCGTTCACATTATTGTGTATCAGCCGGTGCGGTAATAACCCTTTTCGGTTTTATAATCTTCGAAGAAATTTAATACTCACAATATAATTTAGGGTTTGTAAATCCACGCGCACACGTACACACATACTTGCCGCGGGTAGCAAATTCGTCCCCTATTCGTACGCCATTCGCACCCTAAAATATTCGATACGACTCGACGGATCATATTCGTTATTCTATGGGTCGTGTTTTTACGATTTTAACGAATTATGTATTATTCGATATCGTCGTACTCGTAACGAAAAAAAAAAGTAACGCTTATGTTGTTGTGACAAAACGACTGACATTGCATTATCTAAAACGACAACGGTTTCCGAATATAAACGTTCGTTGAAACCGTCGAGTTTTCCCGAAATTTGAAGCATTCGGGCTTTACGAAATTTACCGCCATTGGCGACGAAAGGAAAAGTGGACGCTGTCCCTAGTAAATCGTATTTTACTGTTCGAGTGCCTTTAAAATATTGTACGATAACGTATTTTTTGTTACGTTTTGCGGTACAAATAAAAATCATTCGTCAATGATTAGATATGTGACAAGGGATAACCGATTTCGTCAATTATTTTCCAACGGTCGTTACAATTATTTAGTTAGACGGAGAAAATTGTGAGAAGTGTGAAAGACAAGACGTAATCACGAACTGTATATTTTCGCGATTACAATTTTTATTACACAATCTCTCGTCGGATAATTTTCGATTCGTGAATTCCTATTAGCCAAATACACTGCTCGGATCCAAATATTTCGAGGTCGGTTTTTAATATCGGGACCTATAATAAGGCACCAATCAAGAATCAATATTGTGTATCCATTCGGTATTCCAGATGTTTGTCAGTCAATATTTTAATACAGTTGTGCGTATTGTTTTTCCGTCAATATTTGTAAATATGTGTGGTTTTATCGCTCTATCTAGTCGTTGTACAAACGAAAATAAAAAGTAAAGAAAAACATTTGGTCGTTATTTAACGTTATCGTATTTTGCGTTAGTGAAATCGTTTAATGTTCTCTTCACGTTCGTGCCCCGGCATATATGTCTGACGGAAATACCGATGTCGGGTACCTTTTTTATCGTACGAATTTTCGTAACAAACTGCTACTATCACGATTCACGGGGTAGTTCGTCACCGTACCGTTAATTAAATAATAAAATATTTTCCTACGAACTCACGCATTGACAATATCGATTTGCAATAGTCAAACGTGTAAATTAAACACCGAACGTGGTGCTACGTAATATTGCAATAAAAGCCGCACGAATGATACAAAAGGAAAGTTTTTGCTAGGTTTTTTTTTCTTTTGAGCGTCGGAAGTTCCGTTTAAGTCCACTGCCCCTATGATTTCTCCCCTTTCCTACTTAAATACGAACCTGGAAATGTTCGTAATAAATTATATATATATTTAATATAAACATAATGTGACGTGTAACATAATATTCTCGAACGAAACATAAGTACGACACAAGAATCTATATATTGAATTTCCTTAGTAATTTTTGGAAACAACGTCGCGGAAAACTAAATAAAAAACCCGAATATTTTTCGCCCGCAACGCTTGGTCTCCCACGATAAATTTAGTTATTACCGTGGTATAGATTAACGTGATCCAGTCGATCCGAACCGAACGTTCGGGTTCATTTAACGGCACAAGCCTATATATTTTTAGCGTTTATTATTATTATAATTTGCGACCACGCGCAACGATCCCGAATTAAATGAGACGAAACCGCGGGTTAGGGGAGAAATAACACTTTGATTGATTTTTTTTTCGTTCGTTTTTTCCCGCGAATTTTTGTCTTTTTAAGGACAACCCGGGAATGGGGAGGAATAACCGACCCCAAAGTTTTTTTACTGGGCCCGTTTATCGTTTTTATTTTGCTCGGTGGCGGTAGCGCGTGTGTATACGAGTTTTCTAAAAAGTGAGCACGTGCAAGAAAATACTCCAATTATTCCAATCCCGTTGAACAATTACGTGGGTTTTTTTTATTTCGTTTTTCGAAACACCCGTACTAAAGATCGTTATTATACACCACACCCCACGCGTTATATTATGAAATTATATAAGCGAATTGTAGCGGTATTTGTTTAATTAATTTTTCGAAAATTCTAAACAAAATGTCGCGCGAAATTGATTACCCGAAAGTATATTACAAACAACATTGATCCATTTCAGCCGTTTCAAATTTTAACTTCAAGGGGATGAAGTAAATTTAAACATCGCTTCGTGCAGTTTTTTCAACTTTATACGTCTTATTATATTACGTATAATTCACCAACTACGAAAATCGATTACCGGCAGGTTTCTTTTACCGAAACACATTTATTTATATATATATATTTATAACTTACTACACGTAATACAATACACATACCTATTTATTTTCACGTTATAATCATAAATAATTATAATGTACACTTAATTTTTTTTTACTCGATTACAAATCAGTTTTTTAAGTTCATTTTAACCAAACATACTACGCGATTTTAAAAATATGATAAATTCCATTGGATTAAAACATTATTTAAAAACTTGGTATTTTCGGTGAGAATACTAATTATAAGGGGAAATTACTTCATCACTAGTTCCTACATTTTTATGCCATTGCAGTATGTGTCACATAATATTAATCATACACTTAAGGTAGATATTAATTGTACGCGTTTCTGTTTTTTTATTGGTTGCTTAAGAAATTAGCTTACGTTTATAGCCGAACGGTTCTTCAGCGATCTTCTACTTACAATTTTAGTTCCCATTTTTCGGTTCGTTTTTTATAAATTATACTTTTCTGGATTAAATCATATATTCGATTCTGTTTAGGTTTTTAATTAATTACAATTTTATTGCCATTAAGCATTCGTATTTTCATTTTATAAATTAGGAGCTTAGTAGATATTTTATACTTTCAAGCGTACAAAAATATCGCCCAAAATAAAACTTTCGCTTTAACATAAAACAAAATAACCTATAATTATTTCTATTCTATTTTTATTTTTAGTCAGTTTAATAATATTTAGAGAAAAGACATATCTAAACGCCCGTTTAATAGGTTTTCGGGTTAATATTCGCTGCCCTAATTGTAATAAAATATATTTTTAATATTTCTTTTATACGTCACACCCAAATAATATATTTCAATGTACACAAAGTGTGGTGTATACGTTTTGTATAAAAGTAATTAATTCGAATATTTGATATAGCGAATAATTTACTAGTTTATCAATACCTTATCGTAGTTTTGCAGAAAATTTTTCGTTCGCGAAAACGAAAATGAAATGAATTATCTTAACAGCTCTGTGATTGCGAAAATATTTGCATGAAACGTTAAACCCGTTGGTTTGTTTTAAACACGACAACGGATAATTGCGATTTTTCCATATTTTTATCAACCCCTATAATTAACGTTTACACGTTTGTTCACGTTTAAAAGAAGCGACGTATTTTGACGAAAAAAAATACGAAAATCAAAACTCACCCGCATTTTCTTTGTTTATTATCACCTATGTATAATTGTACAATACGGGACAAATGACGCAAAGTGATCAAAACAAAGCAATTATTACTTTCGATATCGATCTCGGCCGTAGTCGATATCCTCTTATTGTAACACAATTTTTGTTCGAAAGCGTTGTTCGATGCGCCACGAATTTTCGTTTTTCTTTTCATATAATTTGTTCGATTAACACGGGTTCGATTAACACGAATTAACATTTCTTACGTCGTGGAAAATAGTTTTAAATACAAGTTCGTTCCGGTTGAATGCGCTTAATCCGAGGAACTTTTGTATACATTTTTCGTACGATAAAAAATATAGGTCCAATAGAGGGGGCTGCAGTGTTGATTGTGTTTGATTTAATACGTGAGCGTGCAGATGTTACGCGTTCCTGGGATATAAAATATTTTGTATAATCATAAACGCAACTAGACTAACGTTTTCGGGATGCTAAAATGTAAGCCTACAATCTCTGCCTCCACCCTTTCGTTTTACAACTATTATATTATACGTATATATAAGAAACTCTGTTATTTCAATAATGGGTTTGTTTTAAATTTGCTCGGCTTAAATCGTTATTACATTTTTCTGTACAAGACAAAAGTAAAAAATTGTAAATTACGTACTTATTACTTTTAATCCGATTTTCAATTTGATTCAACAAGGTGCGTTCATGTTTAGCTGAACTCACTAGAATTATAAGTAAGTGCCACTTGAAGTATCCCACATACATTTGAATAGGTATATATGTATATATATATTCTGACAAAAAAAATAGTCCGACACAGTTGACGCAACGGATTAATATCATTCGAAAATTCGAAAATACTAGGGTAAAAATAGTTGAACAACGTAAAGGATTTTGTGCATGGCCTATACGAGTATTATGTTATACGTATTTTGATATTCGAAAAATGTTGCGCGCGCTTCGCCAGAGAAGATAACTGGAAACCGGTCTAGACGTAAAATAACATAAAACGTCTTCTCATCGTCATCGCACATAACGGGTCGTTACGTAATTTGCGATCCTTCGCGGCGGGGATAATAATGCGTGTATAGACGCGAGCGTGCACACACACACACACACACACACACATACATATGGATCGCCTTATAGCTGTGGTGGGCGACTTTGGGGCAGCCGGAAAGAGTGGTTTGTGAGGTGGTGGTGAAGAGTGTTGTTGCAGGTGGTCGGCGGCGGACGATATAGAGTTGTGTGCGTGTGGAATGCAGGTGGGCCACATTGGATCGTCCTAATAAACCACCGACAATCGACCACCGTATTGCTATATACATTATATAAAACTCGCTCGTCGCTGTAATAATGACGACGACGCGATAATAGAGATTGTTATTTTTTGTATTTATTTTTTAAATTCGACATGTACATGACCCTGTAATATGTACATTATGTATACCCAACCAAATATATATATATATCTGTAGAAATACACAGTAATACGCGTATGAGACGGCGATCTAGATCTTTTCGTGCACGTTTATTTCGTATTATTTAGACAATATAGTACCGTGTATGTTTTAGCTACTGTAATTATGTCGCCTAGTAGCTAGTAAACAACTGAGCGACAATTTCGTTATCGTTTACGTGCGTAAACCAAAATGATGTATCGTTAAACTATCGGAGAAACTAAAATTAAAGTAACTGAAAACGAAACTCGTATAAAAGTTGGCAATTAACGATGCCCATTGTGATTTTTGATGACGGCCGTTACATTAATCACAACTGTTTTCGAATGTATTTTCCTCGTTTTACCGTAAACCGTTCAGAACGAAAACGATTATCGGAATATTGTTTTATTTTCGTGTTGAACATCAGAACATATAGTTGATCTATTTCACCGAATAATCCATATATAAGTTTCGTTACTTTTGTAAGTATATTGTTTAATAATTTTCTAAAACGTAGGTAAAGGTGCATGAATCATGCCAAATAAGTCCGCTTAGATTTCGAGTCCCTTTTTATTAACTAGGTCGGTTAGTGAATATTCTTTAAAAAATAATTCGGTTATTGTTCATAATTCAATGGGTTTGAAATTTTTCTTTCTTTTTGAATGTTTGGTAAGATACTATGTTACAAATATATTTTGAGTGCACACTATTCTAATAACGATTTTTTTCCAAATTGTTAACACTTCGTGGTATTTTAACGCCATTTTTACTTATTTATAAAAAATATAAAAATACTTTTCCTCGGAATTAACTAGATATATATATAATTTTTTAAAAATAACGAATTAATTATATAAATGTTTATTGATATTGATAATAAAGTAATAGAATTGAAAACATTACAGAATGAAGGGAAGGGATTAAGAAGACTATATCCCGAGAGCCTTTAAATAAGAAACCCCAAAAATATGTTGGAATTTCCGTTGTTTTTTTGAATATTTTATAACTGCGATTTTTTAATAGCTTAATTAATGCCTACGACGTTTTAACAAAAATTATTTAAATCGTATATTTGTGTTTTGTGAAAATCAGACCTTTTTCTCTCTAGAATAAGTTAACCTTAGGCCAGATATTTTATCAATCCGCCTCTGGTTGATTAATTATTTCGTAAACGATCGACAGATAGGTAAATTAACAAATTTGTCCGACGTTTGTCAGCAACCGGTTTCGGCCCTCAAATTACACGTTCAACATGACCGTGGGTTTAATAGCCAATTGTGCGAACTAAGGACGGGATGTTTTTGCGTCCGACGTTTCCACGTGAAAACTAATTTTGTGACTCCGATTTGATCGACTACCGCGTGTCTATCGTTAGGCATGTAAACGCGTTACTATATGTGGCAGCGTTTAGCGCGTCAATAAGGAGTAGATTTCGACGCCGATACCAGTGGCTTTTACAATGGTTGGCGTTGGTGGTGTGGTTAATAGGAGCAAAAGGTGGGGAGAAAGGAGACGAGCAGCGCAATAACAGCAAAATATACGGTTGTCACATAGCTGCACGCGGTACGGAAAAAAAACATGCGGCACAGAGGGAGAAATACAAACGGTTCTATTGATTTTTAGCGGAGAAAAAAAAACCAAAGGGACAGTGCAGCGTTGTACGCGACAGTGTCAAAAACGTTCGTTTCTTCTTTCATTCTTTTTTCTTCCTCTTTTTTTGATCCCGACGACATATTAGATATGTACCATAGGAAAACAACAATCGTTTCGGCGTGTCTATAAAACAAGATATTCGCGTACAAAAGGCGCACTTTATCGTCGACGACGGTGATCTTATTTCGTTCTCAAAATGTCGATAAAATTCGTGCCAGCGAAATATCGTTTCGCTTATGTGTAGATCGGCTCCGTGAAAAAATATCAAGGTTTTCCCCATCAATTTTTAGAACTATATGGATCTATAAACTATAATATATATATAATAGGTATTCACGGTAACAGCGCTTATAACGTTGATTTTTCTGTACTCTAAATCGACGTTCGGAATTTTCATCTTAATTCTCCAAATATTTATAATTTACACGGTAAACGGACAACGGTCCCTAACCTTACGCTCGATAATGTGCAACCTGCTATCATGTATCGTGCAAATACAACATACATACGAGTCGTCTTCTAATGAGGTTATACGATATTGGTCAATTTAAATTATCAACTTTAAATGGAGCCCGAAAAAAAATCTTTTTTCCATGCATCGCATTACATATTATTAGTCTTTTACTCGAAACAATGGTTGTCGAGTTAAAATCCTGACTTTGTTGTGATCCAAAATAGTCACTACGTGGCGCGTAGTTCGAATTCCATTTAAATCAACTAATCATAGACGTAATAATATCAATAACTGTTATGTTCGAGACGGAAGTTTTCTCAGACATCATGAGGTTATCAACGCTCTCGTATCGTACGTTAAATAAACAACCAAATGTATTGCCTTTGTCTAATAGTGTTGTCTTAGTTGAGACGGAGAAGAGGTACGAAAAGATTTCAATAGTCAAATAAAAAACAACTTTTTCTAGTAGGCAAAATGAATTGGAGTAGAGTTAAGATATTTAAATCTTAATATTAATATTTTGTACATTATATATATTTTATATACACGTTTACTAGAAATATTACGCAATTACATTTTAAAACTCGTGTTTTTGAAAATAACTGAAATTAAGCAAATTCTTTCGTAAATTTTTTAAAAACGGTATAATACAATACCATTATCGTTATAACAAAAAAAAAATATTTTTAGTGCGTAGAAATAATTGATTAACGTCTTCAAATTACAAATTAGACACAAAATGTTATAATTTGGTATATTCACAAGTTCACTATGATGTTTCACTGTTTTAATTCTTAAAGACATACAGTTTTACAGAATTGTCTATCCGTTTAAAAATAAGTGTTTTTTTATGCTAAACTGTCTATCGGACATAAAATAAGTAGGCACGAAAAAGTACAATCATTTGACCTAAATAAATTCACTGACAATATAACTAAACCGCACGTTATTGTAAAACTAATACTTCTGCTATTTTAGTAGTAAATAATTTGACAGAGTATATATATATATATTAAATCAATTCGAAGATCTTCAAAAAGTAACCTTAAAACTTATATACGATGATTATAAGGCTCGGATGGTGTTGCTTTTGCAATTTCTTACGAGTTGAAACCAAAATGTTTTTTTTAACTTCGGGGTATCTTTTTAATTTTATCGCAATTACGTTGATGTCTTCCAGGTTGACAACACAATTTTCATCACTTCTTAACGTACTTGAATCGTCACTTTATGTTCTTATCGTCTACTGAATTGTTCTGCGAAAATCAAGAATATCGATAAACGATAATTTAATGCTACATGACAAATAATTTTATGGCGAGTACACAACGTACGTAATTCGATGGAATATTTTTAGATCCGTCAGTGAATTCTAAAATAAGACTGCCATTCACCGAGCAGAATTTCGTTTAATATTTATTTTTATTTTTCGCACAATTCAACAATAAATTTTAGTACTTTTTTACTATAACAACGTCCAGGCCCTCGTCACGTATATTTATATACGCAAGAGTTAGATAAATTAAACGTACCTCCGTGATGGTATAATATACACGAATACATTCGTATATGTGACTTCCCATGAGTGTAGTGTATTAGTATTATTGTATACGCATTAATAAATAATATTAATCAGTAGATTTTGATGCAAAAAATTAAAAAATCATAAATACAGACATAAAACTACTCGGCGTGGTGATATAAAGGCGTTCAATAATAATTCAATCGTTCGTTCATTTATTTGGATCTACTAATGAGAATATATTTTCGATGAATTGTATTATTTGTAGCCGGTCCGGTTTCGAAAATAACTGATTAAGCAACCGTTTTACTATATTTAATATTCGTGTACATTATATTTAATTAATTCGACTAATTAAAAAATAAATAATTACACGACGTAGTACGACCAGCGAACGTATAATATAAAGACGTAAGCGTTTTATAATCGTTTTTCCTATGTGTACTACACTATAACATAGAATGATTTGTTAATATTTTGAATACATTGCGCTCGACTATGAAACATAATAATTAGCTATTATTATATATTATAAGGTAGTACCTTAAAACATCTCTTCACTCGATCAGTGGATTCAGCATGAACCCCAGCCCGAAATGTTTTCGACATTTTACATTCCTCAAGATTATATTCATTTTTCTGTCGCCGTAGTTTTTTACGGCAATTTCATATATCAACATCGAGAAATATTTCCGCAACACGACAATATTATCGTCGATGTAGTTATTAGTTAGTAACACGTCGCAAATGTGTGCGAAATCTCCAACGTTAGATTCAATATAAAATTGTTCCTTGTCCATTCAACACCTACAAATTCAAATTGTGGAAATTAAAAGGAATCATCTGCGTAGATAACGAGCGTTCAACCGGAATTGTGGCCTCATCGAATGTTTGTAATCGAGAGTTTTTTCCAAACATTTATGAATTTTTCTTTCTAAGTTTCAGCAACAATGCCTGTTTATACAGCGACCTCTTGACGAACTTTTTTACATCGAACTCGTCGTGTTTTTTACGAAACTCTATAGGATAAAAGAGACTAATTTGTCTCGCTCTATTAAAAATCCGTAGTAATATTATGATAAATCCCGAAGAAGTTTTGAACAAGTTTGCACTTTAAAAAGAGTATGCTATTAGTTAAAAAATTGTAATATATTTACGCCTAGGATTATATTTGATTTTCATGTTTTATATATAATCCTAACAGTGTTAAAACTAAATACTAATGACGCAAGTTGTCAAGAAATTTTACTTCGCTTATTCCATTATTTTTATTAGAAAAATAACCAAAGAATTTTATCCGAATTTCGGAGTTTAAATTCGGTGTTGACTAAAATAATACATATTCTAGACTCCACGACCTACGCAACAAACATTGATAATATATAATATTCATATAGTTTATACCGTTTTCGATTGATTGCAATTGAGTAAAGAAAAACGATATATGAAAACTTTTTCAGTTTAAGATATCATTAAAATGCGAGCGTGTAGGTAAACACTAACAGACTTTTCACGAAACATTCAATCAGTATTTTTCGTGGTGAATACTAGTCGCCGTTACACTACGAGCGATTATAAACCAATATTTTCAAATAAAACGAAATACGCGAAATTTTTTCGTAGTGCGACGTCGAGTCGAATGAAAAGAGCTTAAGACTTGTGTCGCCGATATGTTATACGCTACAATGCGTGTTTCAAACATCTAAACACGTTATCTTCGGATGTACACGCGTATGTAAAACAGTGTTCTTTTCGGTAAAAAAATACACCGAAATACGCTTACTCGCGCGTTCGTAAACTTTATTACTTTATTTATATTTATGCTACGACAGTGGATCGGTTAACCAGTGAAATACCCGCCGCTGTTGCAGGTTATCTGTAAATATTTCGAATCTATAATCGCTTCTCGTGATCTTTATATGCTTACGAAGGAACGAAAATAATAGAATTTATAATACACAAACTGTAATTTGTATATGAAAATCGTTTTATCATCATTTAATTGAATAATAAAAAAAAAACGACAATGACCATGTACATACAACACTGCACATATGTGGGAACGACTATTAATCAAATATTCGAATGATGAAAATAAATTTAAAAATTCTAAAAACAAGCGTTTTTTTCGGTCGCGTAGAACAAATGTTTATACACATATATTATACACCTAATATCTAAACACGACGATGGAGTTTTTGATATGTTTCCTCATATATGAACGCATCACAATATAATATATTTATAATATATAATGCATCTATTTTGTGTATATATAAATATATATAAAGAGAGAGAGAGAGAGAGAGAGAAAGAGTGTGAGAGAGAATTGTTCATCAAACGCGTACTCAAAATCTCGATAAATTTGAATGTTTCGTAAACTTTTTAAAACATTTTTCTTATTATCGGTGTATATAAACTTTTCCACTAACCTACTGCCACTATTTATTAAGTCTAAAATTGCGCTTACTACAACGCATTTTATGTAGTAGAAAATTGAAAATTTCTTTTTTAAATTAATTTTACGTTCGTTGTGTATTATTTGCTCCATTGAGTACAATTATTCCAAGTTTTGGTCTCCACTGGTTCCAAAACGAATTTTCAATCAGAGAATTAATGATTGAAAAAGTGTTCTCAACATGTATATATTGTAATCCCAACTCGTTAATGTCAGTAATTTGATTAATTTACTAACTTCCCATGAAACTAGTTTTTTCGCATTACACTGACGTTGGAAATATGTACTTGGAAAACGAGCCGTTTTCGCTGTTCTCTGGAAGGGACATCAACAATTCTCCGATATATGTTTAAAAAATTAAAATTGAACTGATCGTCTAGTAGTGGCGTAGACCTGTTGAACGTATGGTACGCAATAATTATTTTTCGCGTGCGATCTGGAAACATCTCTGCGTGAAAGAATGTGTGGGTGGGGGAAATGATGGAAACATTTCATTTTACGAATCATTTTACGGAGAAGGTATATATAATATGCGCACGTAGGCTGTACGAAAGATAACGTAAACGGCGGCAAAAAAAATATAAGTATATACGTATATATATATATATATATATATAT